>OY282608.1:50905597-50985597 GCA_958298945.1 Atherix ibis
TGTTGGTTTGTTGGTTTGTTCGCTTGTTAGTTTGTTGGTATGTTGGTTTGTTGGTTTGTTGGTTTGGTGGTTTGTTGGTTTGTTGTTTTGTTGGTTTGTTCGTTTGTTGGTTTGTTAGTTTGTTGGTATGTTGGTTTGTTGGTTTGTTGGTTTGTTGGTTTGTTGGTTTGTTAGTTTGTTGGCTTGTTGGTTTGTTCGTTTGTTAGTTTATTGGTTTTTTTGGTTTGTTGGCTTGTTGGCTTGTTGGTTTGTTGGTTTGTTGGCTTGTTGGCTTGTTGGTTTGTTGGTTTTTTGGTTTGTTGGCTTGTTGGTTTGTTGGTTTGTTGGTTTATTTGTTTGTTCGTTTGTTCGCTTGTTGGTTTGTTAGCTTGTTGGTTTGTTGGTTTGTTGGCTTGTTGGTTTGTTGGTTTGTTGGTTTATTTGTTTCTTCGTTTGTTGGCTTGTTGGTTTGTTCGTTTGTTGGCTTGTTGGTTTGTTGGTTTGTTGGTTTGTTGGTTTGTTGGTTTGTTAGTTTGTTGGTTTGTTTGTTTGTTGGTTTGTTGGTTTGTTGGTTTGTTGGTTTGTTGGTTTGTTGGTTTGTTGTTTTGTTGGTTTGTTTGTTTGTTGGTTTGTTGGTTTGTTGGTTTGTTGGTTTGTTGGTTTGTTGGTTTGTTCGTTTGTTTGTTTGTTGGTTTGTTGGTTTGTTGGTTTGTTGGTTTGTTGGTTTGTTTGTTTGTTGGTTTGTTGTTTTGTTGGTTTGTTTGTTTGTTAATTTGTTGGTTTGTTGGTTTGTTGGTTTGTTGGTTTTTTGGTTTCTTGGTTTGTTGGTTAGTTGGTTTGTTGGTTTTTTGGTTTGTTGGTTTGTTGGTTTGTTGGTTTGTCCGTTTGTTGGTTTGTTGGTTTGTTGGTTTGTTGGTTTGTTGGTTTGTTGGCTTGTTGGCTTGTTGGTTTGTTGGTTTGTTGGTTTGTTGGTTTGTTGTTTTGTTGGTTTGTTTGTTTGTTGGTTTGTTGGTTTGTTTGTTTGTTGGTTTGTTTGTTTGTTGATTTTTTGGTTTGTTGGCTTTTTGATTTGTTGGTTTGTTGGTTTATTGGTTTGTTGGTTTGTTGGTTAGTTGGTTTGTTGGTTTGTTGGTTTGTTTGTTTGTTTGTTTGTTGGTTTGTTCGTTTGTTGGTTTGTTCGTTTGTTGGCTTGTTGGTTTGTTGGTTTGTTGGTTTCTTGGTTTCTTAGTTTCTTGGCTTGTTGGTTTGTTGGTTTGTTGGTTTGTTGGTTTGTTGGTTTGTTGGTTTGTTGGTTTGTTGGTCAGTTGGTTTGTTGGTGTGTTTGTTTGTTGGTTTGTTCGTTTGTTGGCTTGTTGGTTTGTTGGTTTGTTGGTTTGTTAGTTTGTTGGCTTGTTGGTTTGTTCGTTTGTTAGTTTGTTGGTTTTTTGGTTTGTTGGCTTGTTGGCTTGTTGGTTTGTTGGTTTGTTGGTTTGTTGGCTTGTTGGCTTGTTGGTTTGTTGGTTTTTTGGTTTGTTGGCTTGTTGGTTTGTTGGTTTGTTGGTTTATTTGTTTGTTCGTTTGTTGGCTTGTTGGTTTGTTGGCTTGTTGGTTTGTTCGTTTGTTGGCTTGTTGGTTTGTTGGTTTGTTCGTTTGTTGGTTCGTTGGTTTGTTGGTTTGTTGGTTTGTTGGTTTGTTGGTTTGTTGGTTTGTTGGTTTGTTGGTTTCTTGGTTTGTTGGGTTGTTGTTTTGTTGGTTTGTTTGTTTGTTTGTTGGTTTGTTGGTTTGTTGGTTTGTTGGTTTGTTGGCTTGTTGATTTGTTCGTTTGTTGGCTTGTTGGTTTGTTGGTTTGTTCGTTTGTTGGTTCGTTGGTTTGTTGGTTTGTTGGTTTGTTGGTTTGTTCGTTCGTTGTTTCGTTGGTTAGTTGGTTTGTTGGTTTGTTGGTTTGTATGTTTGTTGGCTTGTTGGTTTGTTGGTATGTTGGTTTGTTGGTTTGTTGGTTTGTTGGTTTGTTGGTTTGTTCGTTTGTTCGTTTGTTGGTTTGTTGGTTTGTTGGTTTGTTGGTTTGTTCGCTTGTTAGTTTGTTGGTATGTTGGTTTGTTGGTTTGTTGGTTTGGTGGTTTGTTGGTTTGTTGTTTTGTTGGTTTGTTGGTTTGTTAGTTTGTTGGTATGTTGGTTTGTTGGTTTGTTGGTTTGTTGGTTTGTTGGTTTGTTAGTTTGTTGGCTTGTTGGTTTGTTCGTTTGTTAGTTTATTGGTTTTTTTGGTTTGTTGGCTTGTTGGCTTGTTGGTTTGTTGGTTTGTTGGCTTGTTGGCTTGTTGGTTTGTTGGTTTTTTGGTTTGTTGGCTTGTTGGTTTGTTGGTTTGTTGGTTTATTTGTTTGTTCGTTTGTTCGCTTGTTGGTTTGTTAGCTTGTTGGTTTGTTGGTTTGTTGGCTTGTTGGTTTGTTGGTTTGTTGGTTTATTTGTTTCTTCGTTTGTTGGCTTGTTGGTTTGTTCGTTTGTTGGCTTGTTGGTTTGTTGGTTTGTTGGTTTGTTGGTTTGTTGGTTTGTTAGTTTGTTGGTTTGTTTGTTTGTTGGTTTGTTGGTTTGTTGGTTTGTTGGTTTGTTGGTTTGTTGTTTTGTTGGTTTGTTTGTTTGTTGGTTTGTTGGTTTGTTGGTTTGTTGGTTTGTTGGTTTGTTGGTTTGTTGGTTTGTTGGTTTGTTGGTTTGTTGGTTTGTTGGTTTGTTGGTTTGTTTGTTTGTTGGTTTGTTATTTTGTTGGTTTGTTTGTTTGTTGGTTTGTTGGTTTGTTGGTTTGTTGGTTTGTTGGTTTTTTGGTTTGTTGGTTTGTTGGTTAGTTGGTTTGTTGGTTTTTTGGTTTGTTGGTTTGTTGGTTTGTTGGTTTGTCCGTTTGTTGGTTTGTTGGTTTGTTGGTTTGTTGGTTTGTTGGTTTGTTGGCTTGTTGGCTTGTTGGTTTGTTGGTTTGTTGGTTTGTTGGTTTGTTGTTTTGTTGGTTTGTTTGTTTGTTGGTTTGTTGGTTTGTTTGTTTGTTGGTTTGTTCGTTTGTTGGTTTTTTGGTTTGTTGGATTTTTGATTTGTTGGTTTGTTGGTTTATTGGTTTGTTGGTTTGCTGGTTAATTGGTTTGTTGGTTTGTTGGTTTGTTTGTTTGTTTGTTTGTTGGTTTGTTCGTTTGTTGGTTTGTTCGTTTGTTGGCTTGTTGGTTTGTTGGTTTGTTGGTTTTTTGGTTTCTTAGTTTCTTGGCTTGTTGGTTTGTTGGTTTGTTGGTTTGTTGGTTTGTTGGTTTGTTGGTTTGTTGGTCTGTTGGTTTGTTGGTGTGTTTGTTTGTTGGTTTGTTCGTTTGTTGGCTTGTTGGTTTGTTGGTTTGTTGGTTTGTTGGTTTGTTGGTTTGTTAGTTTGTTGGCTTGTTGGTTTGTTCGTTTGTTAGTTTGTTGGTTTTTTGGTTTGTTGGCTTGTTGGCTTGTTGGTTTGTTGGTTTGTTGGTTTGTTGGCTTGTTGGTTTGTTGGTTTGTTGGTTTGTTGGTTTGTTGGTTTGTTGGTTTATTGGTTTGTTGGGTTGTTGTGTTGTTGGTTTGTTTGTTTGTTTGTTGGTTTGTTGGCTTGTTGGTTTGTTCGTTTTTTGGTTCGTTGGTTTGTTGGTTTGTTGGTTTGTTGGTTTGTTCGTTCGTTGTTTCGTTGGTTAGTTGGTTTGTTGGTTTGTTGGTTTGTTGGTTTTTTGGTTTGTTGGTTTGTTGGTTTGTTGGTTTGTCCGTTTGTTGGTTTGTTGGTTTGTTGGTTTGTTGGTTTGTATGTTTGTTGGCTTGTTGGTTTATTGGTTTGTTGGTTTATTCATTTGTTGGTTTGTTGGTTTGTTGGTTTGTTGGTTTGTTGATTTGTTGGTTTGTTGGTTTGTTGGTATATTGGTTTGTTGAATTGTTGGTTTGTTGGTAAGTTGGTTTGTTGGTTTGTTGGTTTGTTGGTTTGTTGGTTTGTTGGTTTGTTGGTTTGTTGGTTTGTTGGTTTGTTGGTTTGTTGGTTTGTTGGTTTGTTCGTTTGTTGGTTTGTTAGTTTGTTGATTTGTTGGTTTGTTCGCTTGTTAGTTTTTTGGTATGTTGGTTTGTTGGTTTGTTGGTTTGTTGGTTTGTTAGTTTGTTGTTTTGTTGGTTTGTTTGTTTGTTGGTTTGTTGGTTTGTTGGTTTGGTGGCTTGTTGGTTTGTTGGTTTGTTGGTTTGTTGGTTTGTTTGTTTGTTGGCTTGTTCGTTTGTTGGTTTTTTGGTTTGTTGGCTTATTGGCTTGTTGGTTTGTTGGTTTTTTGGCTTGGTGGTTTGTTGGTTTATCGGTTTGTTGGTTTGTTGGTTTGTTTGTTTGTTGGCTTGTTCGTTTGTTGGCTTGTTGGTTTGTTGGCTTGTTGGCTTGTTGGTTTGGTGGTTTTTTGGTTTGTTGGCTTTTTGGTTTGTTGTTTTGTTGGTTTGTTGGTTTGTTTGTTTGTTGGTTTGTTCTTTTGTTGGCTTGTTGGTTTGTTGGCTTGCTGGCTTGTTGGTTTGTTAGTTTTTTGGTTTGTTGGCTTGTTTGTTTGTTGGTTTGTTGGTTTATTTGTTTGTTCGTTTGTTGGCTTGTTGGTTTGTTAGTTTGTTGGTTTGTTGGTTTGTTCGTTTCTTGGCTTGTTGGTTTGTTGGTTTGTTGGTTTGTTGGTTTGTTGGTTTGTTGGTTTGTTGGTTTGTTGGTTTCTTCGTTTGTTGGCTTGTTGGTTTGTTGGTTTGTTGGTTTCTTGGTTTCTTAGTTTGTTGGCTTGTTGGTTTGTTGGTTTGTTGGTTTGTTGGTTTGTTAGTTTGTTGGTTTGTTGGTTTGTTGGTTTGTTGGTTTGTTGGTTTGTTGGTTTGTTGGTTTGTTGGTTTGTTGGTGTGTTTGTTTGTTGGTTTGTTCGTTTGTTGGCTTGTTGGTTTGTTGGTTTGTTGGTTTGTTAGTTTGTTGGCTTGTTGGTTTGTTCGTTTGTTAGTTTGTTGGTTTTTTGGTTTGTTGGCTTGTTGGCTTGTTGGTTTGTTGGTTGGTTGGCTTGTTGGCTTGTTGGTTTGTTGGTTTGTTGGTTTGTTGGTTTGTTGGCTTGTTGGTTTGTTGGTTTGTTGGTTTGTTGGTTTGTTGGTTTGTTGGTTTATTGGTTTGTTGGGTTGTTGTGTTGTTGGTTTGTTTGTTTGTTTGTTGGTTTGTTGGCTTGTTGGTTTGTTCGTTTTTTGGTTCGTTGGTTTGTTGGTTTGTTGGTTTGTTGGTTTGTTCGTTCGTTGTTTCGTTGGTTAGTTGGTTTGTTGGTTTGTTGGTTTGTTGGTTTTTTGGTTTGTTGGTTTGTTGGTTTGTTGGTTTGTCCGTTTGTTGGTTTGTTGGTTTGTTGGTTTGTTGGTTTGTATGTTTGTTGGCTTGTTGGTTTATTGGTTTGTTGGTTTATTCATTTGTTGGTTTGTTGGTTTGTTGGTTTGTTGGTTTGTTGATTTGTTGGTTTGTTGGTTTGTTGGTATATTGGTTTGTTGAATTGTTGGTTTGTTGGTAAGTTGGTTTGTTGGTTTGTTGGTTTGTTGGTTTGTTGGTTTGTTGGTTTGTTGGTTTGTTGGTTTGTTGGTTTGTTGGTTTGTTGGTTTGTTGGTTTGTTCGTTTGTTGGTTTGTTAGTTTGTTGATTTGTTGGTTTGTTCGCTTGTTAGTTTTTTGGTATGTTGGTTTGTTGGTTTGTTGGTTTGTTGGTTTGTTAGTTTGTTGTTTTGTTGGTTTGTTTGTTTGTTGGTTTGTTGGTTTGTTGGTTTGGTGGCTTGTTGGTTTGTTGGTTTGTTGGTTTGTTGGTTTGTTTGTTTGTTGGCTTGTTCGTTTGTTGGTTTTTTGGTTTGTTGGCTTATTGGCTTGTTGGTTTGTTGGTTTTTTGGCTTGGTGGTTTGTTGGTTTATCGGTTTGTTGGTTTGTTGGTTTGTTTGTTTGTTGGCTTGTTCGTTTGTTGGCTTGTTGGTTTGTTGGCTTGTTGGCTTGTTGGTTTGGTGGTTTTTTGGTTTGTTGGCTTTTTGGTTTGTTGTTTTGTTGGTTTGTTGGTTTGTTTGTTTGTTGGTTTGTTCTTTTGTTGGCTTGTTGGTTTGTTGGCTTGCTGGCTTGTTGGTTTGTTAGTTTTTTGGTTTGTTGGCTTGTTTGTTTGTTGGTTTGTTGGTTTATTTGTTTGTTCGTTTGTTGGCTTGTTGGTTTGTTAGTTTGTTGGTTTGTTGGTTTGTTCGTTTCTTGGCTTGTTGGTTTGTTGGTTTGTTGGTTTGTTGGTTTGTTGGTTTGTTGGTTTGTTGGTTTGTTGGTTTCTTCGTTTGTTGGCTTGTTGGTTTGTTGGTTTGTTGGTTTCTTGGTTTCTTAGTTTGTTGGCTTGTTGGTTTGTTGGTTTGTTGGTTTGTTGGTTTGTTAGTTTGTTGGTTTGTTGGTTTGTTGGTTTGTTGGTTTGTTGGTTTGTTGGTTTGTTGGTTTGTTGGTTTGTTGGTTTGTTGGTTTGTTGGTGTGTTTGTTTGTTGGTTTGTTCGTTTGTTGGCTTGTTGGTTTGTTGGTTTGTTGGTTTGTTAGTTTGTTGGCTTGTTGGTTTGTTCGTTTGTTAGTTTGTTGGTTTTTTGGTTTGTTGGCTTGTTGGCTTGTTGGTTTCTTGGTTGGTTGGCTTGTTGGCTTGTTGGTTTGTTGGTTTTTTGGTTTGTTGGCTTGTTGGCTTGTTGGTTTGTTGGTTTATTTGTTTGTTCGTTTGTTTGCTTGTTGGTTTGTTGGCTTATTGGTTTGTTAGTTTGTTGGCTTGTTGGTTTGTTGGTTTGTTCGTTTGTTGGTTCGTTGGTTTGTTGGTTTGTTGGTTTGTTGGTTTGTTGGTTTGTTGGTTTGTTGGTTTGTTGGTTTGTTGGTTTGTTGGTTTGCTGGTTTGTTGGTTTGTTGGTTTGTTGTTTTGTTGGTTTGTTTGTTTGTTGGTTTGTTGGTTTGTTGGTTTGTTGGCTTGTTGGTTTGTTCGTTTGTTGGCTTGTTGGTTTGTTGGTTTGTTCGTTTGTTGGTTCGTTGGTTTGTTGGTTTGTTGGTTTGTTGGTTTGTTCGTTCGTTGTTTCGTTAGTTAGTTGGTTTGTTGGTTTGTTGGTTTGTTGGTTTTTTGGTTTGTTGGTTTGTTGGTTTGTTGGTTTGTCCGTTTGTTGGTTTGTTGTGGGTTTGTTGGTTTGTTGGTTTGTTGGTTTGTTGTTTTGTTGGTTTATTTGTTTGTTGGCTTGTTGGTTTGTTGGTTTGTTTGTTTGTTGGCTTGTTCGTTTGTTGGCTTGTTGGTTTGTTGGCTTGTTGGCTTGTTGTCTTGTTGGTTTGGTGGTTTTTTGGTTTGTTGGCTTTTTGGTTTGTTGGTTTGTTGGTTTGTTGGTTTGTTTGTTTGTTGGTTTGTTCGTTTGTTGGCTTATTGGTTTGTTGGCTTGTTGGCTTGTTGGTTTGTTAGTTTTTTGGTTTGTTGGCTTGTTTGTTTGTTGGTTTGTTGGTTTGTTGGTTCGTTGGTTTGTTGGTTTGTTGGCTTGTTGGTTTGTTGGTTTATTGGTTTCTTGGCTTGTTGGTTTGTTGGTTTGTTGGTTTGCTGGTTTGTTGGTTTGTTGGTTTGTTGGTTTGTTGGTTTGTTGGCTTGTTCGTTTGTTGGCTTGTTGGTTTGTTGACTTGTTGGCTTGTTGGCTTGTTGGGTTGTTGGTTTGGTGGCTTGTTGGCTTGTTGGCTTGTTGGTTTGTTGGTTTGTTGGTTTATTGGTTTCTTGGCTTGTTGGTTTGTTGGTTTGTTGGTTTGTTGTTTTGTTGGCTTGTTGGTTTGTTGGTTTGTTGGTTTGTTGGTTTGTTTGTTTGTTGGCTTGTTCGTTTGTTGGTTTTTTGGTTTGTTGGCTTATTGGCTTGTTGGTTTGTAGGTTTTTTGGCTTGTTGGTTTGTTGGTTTATCGGTTTGTTGGTTTGTTGGTTTGTTTGTTTGTTGGCTTGTTCGTTTGTTGGCTTGTTGGTTTGTTGGCTTGTTGGCATGTTGGTTTGGTGGTTTTTTGGTTTGTTGGCTTTTTGGTTTGTTGGTTTGTTGGTTTGTTGGTTTGTTTGTTTGTTGGTTTGTTCGTTTGTTGGCTTGTTGGTTTGTTGGCTTGTTGGCTTGTTAGTTTTTTGGTTTGTTGGCTTGTTTGTTTGTTGATTTGTTGGTTTATTTGTTTGTTCGTTTGCTGGCTTGTTGGTTTGTTGGTTTGTTGGTTTGTTGGTTTGTTGGTTTATTAGTTTCTTGGCTTGTTGGTTTGTTGGTTTGTTGGTTTGTGGGTTTGTTGGTTTGTTGGCTTGTTGGTTTGTTGGTTTGTTGGTTTCTTGGTTTCTTAGTTTCTTGGCTTGTTGGTTTGTTGGTTTGTTGGTTTGTTGGTTTGTTGGTTTGTTGGTTTGTTGGTTTGTCGGTTTGTTGGTGTGTTTGTTTGTTGGTTTGATCGTTTGTTGGCTTGTTGGTTTGTTGGTTTGTTGGTTTGTTAGTTTGTTGGCTTGTTGGTTTGTTCGTTTGTTAGTTTGTTGGTTTTTTGGTTTGTTGGCTTGTTGGCTTGTTGGTTTGTTGGTTTGTTGGCTTGTTGGCTTGTTGGTTTGTTGGTTTTTTGGTTTGTTGGCTTGTTGGTTTGTTGGTTTGTTGGTTTATTTGTTTGTTCGTTTGTTGGCTTGTTGGTTTTTTGGTTTGTTGGCTTGTTGATTTGTTGGTTTGTTGGTTTGTTGGTTTATTGGTTTGTTGGTTTTTTGGTTTGTTGGTTTGTTGGTTTGTTTGTTTGTTTGTTTGTTGGTTTGTTCGTTTGTTGGCTTGTTGGTGTGTTGGTTTGTTGGTTTGTTAGTTTGTTGGCTTGTTGGTTTGTTCGTTTGTTAGTTTGTTGGCTTGTTGGTTTGTTGGTTTGTTGGCTTGTTGGCTTGTTGGTTTGTTGGTTTTTTGGATTGTTGGCTTGTTGGTTTGTTGGTTTGTTGGTTTATTTGTTTGTTCGTTTGTTGGCTTGTTGGTTTGTTGGCTTGTTGGTTTGTTCGTTTGTTGGCTTGTTGGTTTGTTGGTTTGTTCGTTTGTTGGTTCGTTGGTTTGTTGGTTTGTTGGTTTGTTGGTTTGTTGGTTTGTTGGTTTGTTGGTTTCTTGGTTTGTTGGGTTGTTTGTTTGTTGGCTTGTTCGTTTGTTGGTTTTTTGGTTTGTTGGCTTATTGGCTTGTTGGTTTGTAGGTTTTTTGGCTTGTTGGTTTGTTGGTTTATCGGTTTGTTGGTTTGTTGGTTTGTTTGTTTGTTGGCTTGTTCGTTTGTTGGCTTGTTGGTTTGTTGGCTTGTTGGCTTGTTGGTTTGGTGGTTTTTTGGTTTGTTGGCTTTTTGGTTTGTTGGTTTGTTGGTTTGTTGGTTTGTTTGTTTGTTGGTTTGTTCGTTTGTTGGCTTGTTGGTTTGTTGGCTTGTTGGCTTGTTGGTTTGTTAGTTTTTTGGTTTGTTGGCTTGTTTGTTTGTTGGTTTGTTGGTTTATTTGTTTGTTCGTTTGTTGGCTTGTTGGTTTGTTGGTTTGTTGGTTTGTTGGTTTGTTGGTTTATTAGTTTCTTGGCTTGTTGGCTTGTTGGTTTGTTGGTTTGTTGGTTTGTTGGTTTGTTGGTTTGTTGGTTTGTTGGTTTGTTGGTTTGTTGGTTTGTTGGTTCGTTGGTTTGTTCGTTTGTTGGCTTGTTGGTTTGTTGGTTTGTTGGTTTCTTGGTTTCTTAGTTTCTTGGCTTGTTGGTTTGTTGGTTTGTTGGTTTGTTGGTTTGTTGGTTTGTTGGTTTGTTGGTTTGTCGGTTTGTTGGTTTGTTGGTGTGTTGGTTTTTTGGTTTGTTGGCTTGTTGGCTTGTTGGTTTGTTGGTTTGTTGGCTTGTTGGCTTGTTGGTTTGTTGGTTTTTTGGTTTGTTGGCTTGTTGGTTTGTTGGTTTGTTGGTTTATTTGTTTGTTCGTTTGTTGGCTTGTTGGTTTTTTGGTTTGTTGGCTTGTTGATTTGTTGGTTTGTTGGTTTGTTGGTTTATTGGTTTGTTGGTTTTTTGGTTTGTTGGTTTGTTGGTTTGTTTGTTTGTTTGTTTGTTGGTTTGTTCGTTTGTTGGTTTGTTCGTTTGTTGGCTTGTTGGTGTGTTGGTTTGTTGGTTTCTTGGTTTCTTAGTTTCTTGGTTTGTTGGTTTGTTGGTTTGTTGGTTTGTTGGTTTGTTGGTTTGTTGGTTTGTTGGTTTGTTGGTTTGTTGGTTTGTTGGTTTGTTGGTGTGTTTTTTTGTTGGTTTGTTCGTTTGTTGGCTTGTTGGTTTGTTGGTTTGTTGGTTTGTTATTTTGTTGGCTTGTTGGTTTGTTCGTTTGTTAGTTTGTTGGTTTTTTGGTTTGTTGGCTTGTTGGCTTGTTGGCTTGTTGGTTTGTTGGTTCGTTGGCTTGTTGGCTTGTTGGTTTGTTGGTTTTTTGGATTGTTGGCTTGTTGGTTTGTTGGTTTGTTGGTTTATTTGTTTGTTCGTTTGTTGGCTTGTTGGTTTGTTGGCTTGTTGGTTTGTTCGTTTGTTGGCTTGTTGGTTTGTTGGTTTGTTCGTTTGTTGGTTCGTTGGTTTGTTGGTTTGTTGGTTTGTTGGTTTGTTGGTTTGTTGGTTTGTTGGTTTCTTGGTTTGTTGGGTTGTTGTTTTGTTGGTTTGTTTGTTTGTTTGTTGGTTTGTTGGTTTGTTGGTTTGTTGGCTTGTTGGTTTGTTCGTTTGTTGGCTTGTTGGTTTGTTGGTTTGTTCGTTTGTTGGTTCGTTGGTTTGTTGGTTTGTTGGTTTGTTCGTTCGTTGTTTCGTTGGTTAGTTGGTTTGTTGGTTTGTTGGTTTTTTGGTTTGTTGGTTTGTTGGTTTGTTGGTTTGTTGGTTTGTTGGTTTGTTGGTTTGTTGGTTTGTTGGTTTGTTGGTTTGTTGGTTTGTTGGTTTGTTGGTTTGTATGTTTGTTGGCTTGTTGGTTTGTTGGTATGTTGGTTTGTTGGTTTGTTGGTTTGTTGGTTTGTTGTTTTGTTGGTTTGTTTGTTTGTTGGTTTGTTGGTTTGTTTGTTTGTTGGTTTGTTCGTTTGTTGGTTTTTTGGTTTATTGGCTTGATGGTTTGTTGGTTTGTTGGTTTGTTGGTTTATTGGTTTGTTGGTTTATTCGTTTGTTGGTTTGTTGGTTTGTTGGTTTGTTGGTTTTTTGGTTTGTTGGTTTGTTGGTTTGCTGGTTTGTTGGTTTGTTGGTTTGTTGGTTTGTTGGCTTGTTCGTTTGTTGGCTTGTTGGTTTGTTGACTTGTTGGCTTGTTGGCTTGTTGGCTTGTTGGTTTGGTGGCTTGTTGGCTTGTTGGCTTGTTGGTTTGTTGGTTTGTTGGTTTATTGGTTTCTTGGCTTGTTGGTTTGTTGGTTTGTTGGTTTGTTGGTTTGTTGGCTTGTTGGTTTGTTGGATTGTTGGTTTGTTCGTTTGTTTGTTTGTTGGCTTGTTCGTTTGTTGGTTTTTTGGTTTGTTGGCTTATTGGCTTGTTGGTTTGTAGGTTTTTTGGCTTGTTGGTTTGTTGGTTTATCGGTTTGTTGGTTTGTTGGTTTGTTTGTTTGTTGGCTTGTTCGTTTGTTGGCTTGTTGGTTTGTTGGCTTGTTGGCTTGTTGGTTTGTTGGTTTGGTGGTTTTTTGGTTTGTTGGCTTTTTGGTTTGTTGGTTTGTTGGTTTGTTGGATTGTTTGTTTGTTGGTTTGTTCGTTTGTTGGCTTGTTGGTTTGTTGGCTTGTTGGCTTGTTGGTTTGTTAGTTTTTTGGTTTGTTGGCTTGTTTGTTTGTTGGTTTGTTGGTTTATTTGTTTGTTCGTTTGTTGGCTTGTTGGTTTGTTGGTTTGTTGGTTTGTTGGTTTGTTGGTTTATTGGTTTCTTGGCTTGTTGGTTTGTTGGTTTGTTGGTTTGTTGGTTTGTTGGTTTGTTGGTTTGTTGGTTTGTTGGTTTGTTGGTTTGTTGGTTTGTTGGTTCGTTGGTTTGTTCGTTTGTTGGCTTGTTGGTTTGTTGGTTTGTTGGTTTCTTGGTTTCTTAGTTTCTTGGCTTGTTGGTTTGTTGGTTTGTTGGTTTGTTGGTTTGTTGGTTTGTCGGTTTGTTGGTGTGTTTGTTTGTTGGTTTGATCGTTTGTTGGCTTGTTGGTTTGTTGGTTTGTTGGTTTGTTAGTTTGTTGGCTTGTTGGTTTGTTCGTTTGGTAGTTTGTTGGTTTTTTGGTTTGTTGGCTTGTTGGCTTGTTGGTTTGTTGGTTTGTTGGCTTGTTGGCTTGTTGGTTTGCTGGTTTTTTGGTTTGTTGGCTTGTTGGTTTGTTGGTTTGTTGGTTTATTTGTTTGTTCATTTGTTGGCTTGTTGGTTTTTTGGTTTGTTGGCTTGTTGATTTGTTGGTTTGTTGGTTTGTTGGTTTATTGGTTTGTTGGTTTGTTGGTTTGTTGGTTTGTTGGTCTGTTGGTTTGTTTGTTTGTTTGTTTGTTGGTTTGTTCGTTTGTTGGTTTGTTCGTTTGTGGGCTTGTTGGTGTGTTGGTTTGTTGGTTTCTTGGTTTCTTAGTTTCTTGGCTTGTTGGTTTGTTGGTTTGTTGGTTTGTTGGTTTGTTGGTTTGTTGGTTTGTTGGTTTGTTGGTTTGTTGGTGTGTTTTTTTGTTGGTTTATTCGTTTGTTGGCTTGTTGGTTTGTTGGTTTGTTGGTTTGTTAGTTTGTTGGCTTGTTGGTTTGTTCGTTTGTTAGTTTGTTGGTTTTTTGGTTTGTTGGCTTGTTGGCTTGTTGGTTTGTTGGTTTGTTGGCTTGTTGGCTTGTTGGTTTGTTGGTTTTTTGGTTTGTTGGCTTGTTGGCTTGTTGGTTTGTTGGTTTGTTGGTTTATTTGTTTGTTCGTTTGTTGGCTTGTTGGTTTGTTGGCTTGTTGGTTTGTTCGTTTGTTGGCTTGTTGGTTTGTTGGTTTGTTCGTTTGTTGGTTCGTTGGTTTGTTGGTTTGTTGGTTTGTTGGTTTGTTGGTTTGTTGGTTTGTTGGTTTCTTGGTTTGTTGGGTTGTTGTTTTGTTGGTTTGTTTGTTTGTTTGTTGGTTTGTTGGTTTGTTGGTTTGTTGGCTTGTTGGTTTGTTCGTTTGTTGGCTTGTTGGTTTGTTGGTTTGTTCGTTTGTTGGTTCGTTGGTTTGTTGGTTTGTTGGTTTGTTGGTTTGTTCGTTCGTTGTTTCGTTGGTTAGTTGGTTTGTTGGTTTGTTGGTTTTTTGGTTTGTTGGTTTGTTGGTTTGTTGGTTTGTCCGTTTGTTGGTTTGTTGGTTTGTTGGTTTGTTGGTTTGTTGGTTTGTTGGTTTGTATGTTTGTTGGCTTGTTGGTTTGTTGGTATGTTGGTTTGTTGGTTTGTTGGTTTGTTGGTTTGTTGTTTTGTTGGTTTGTTTGTTTGTTGGTTTGTTGGTTTGTTTGCTTGTTGGTTTGTTCGTTTGTTGGTTTTTTGGTTTATTGGCTTGTTGGTTTGTTGGTTTGTTGGTTTGTTGGTTTATTGGTTTGTTGGTTTATTCGTTTGTTGGTTTGTTGGTTTGTTGGTTTGTTGGTTTGTTGATTCGTTGGTTTGTTGGTTTGTTGGTATGTTAGTTTGTTGGTTTGTTGGTTTGTTGGTAAGTTGGTTTGTTGGTTTGTTGGTTTGTTGGTTTGTTGGTTTGTTGGTTTGTTGGTTTGTTCGTTTGTTCGTTTGTTGGTTTGTTGATTTGTTGGTTTGTTGGTTTGTTCGCTTTTTAGTTTGTTTGTATGTTGGTTTGTTGGTTTGTTGGTTTGTTGGTTTGTTGGTTTGTTGTTTTGTTGGTTTGTTTGTTTGTTGGTTTGTTAGTTTGTTGGTATGTTGGTTTGTTGGTTTGTTGGTTTGTTGGTTTGTTGGTTTGTTGGTTTGTTAGTTTGTTGGCTTGTTGGTTTGTTCGTTTGTTAGTTTGTTGGTTTTTTGGTTTGTTGGCTTGTTGGCTTGTTGGCTTGTTGGTTTGTTGGTTTTTTGGTTTGTTGGCTTGTTGGTTTGTTGGTTTGTTGGTTTATTTGTTTGTTCGTTTGTTGGCTTGTTGGTTTGTTGGCTTGTTGGTTTGTTCGTTTGTTGGCTTTTTGGTTTGTTGGTTTGTTCGTTTGTTGGTTCGTTGGTTTGTTGGTTTGTTGGTTTGTTGATTTGTTGGTTTGTTGGTTTGTTGGTTTGTTGGTTTTTTGGTTTGTTGGGTTGTTGTTTTGTTGGTTTGTTTGTTTGTTTGTTGGTTTGTTGGTTTGTTGGTTTGTTGGCTTGTTGGTTTGTTCGTTTGTTGGCTTGTTGGTTTGTTGGTTTGTTCGTTTGTTGGTTCGTTGGTTTGTTGGTTTGTTGGTTTGTTGGTTTGTTGGTTTGTTCGTTCGTTGTTTCGTTGGTTAGTTGGTTTGTTGGTTTGTTGGTTTGTTGGTTTGTTGGTTTGTCCTTTTGTTGGTTTGTTGGTTTGTTGGTTTGTTGGTTTGTTGGTTTGTTGGTTTGTTGGTTTGTATGTTTGTTGGCTTGTTGGTTTATTGGTTTGTTGGTTTATTCGTTTGTTGGTTTGTTGGTTTGTTGGTTTGTTGGTTTGTTGATTTGTTGGTTTGTTGGTTTGTTGGTATGTTGGTTTGTTGGTTTGTTGGTTTGTTGGTAAGTTGGTTTGTTGGTTTGTTGGTTTGTTGGTTTGTTGGTTTGTTGGTTTGTTGGTTTGTTGGTTTGTTGGTTTGTTCGTTTGTTCGTTTGTTGGTTTGTTGGTTTGTTGGTTTGTTGGTTTGTTCGCTTGTTAGTTTGTTGGTATGTTGGTTTGTTGGTTTGTTGGTTTGTGGTTTGTTGGTTTGTTGTTTTGTTGGTTTGTTTATTTGTTGGTTTGTTGGTTTGTTGGTTTGTTGGCTTGTTGGTTTGTTGGTTTGTTGGTTTGTTGGTTTGTTTGTTTGTTAGCTTGTTCGTTTGTTAGTTTTTTGGTTTGTTGGCTTATTGGCTTGTTGGTTTGTTGGTTTTTTTGGCTTGTTGGTTTGTTGGTTTATCGGTTTGTTGGTTTGTTGGTTTTTTTGTTTGTTGGCTTGTTCGTTTGTTGGCTTGTTGGTTTGTTGGCTTGTTGGCTTGTTGGTTTGATGGTTTTTTCGTTTGTTGGCTTTTTGGTTTGTTGGTTTGTTGGTTTGTTGGTTTGTTTGTTTGTTGGTTTGTTCGTTTGTTGGCTTGTTGGTTTGTTGGCTTGCTGGCTTGTTGGTTTGTTAGTTTTTTGGTTTGTTGGCTTGTTTGTTGGTTGGTTTGTTGGTTTATTTGTTTGTTCGTTGGTTGGCTTGTTGGTTTGTTGGTTTGTTGGTTTGTTGGTTTGTTGGTTTCTTGGCTTGTTGGTTTGTTGGTTTGTTGGTTTGTTGGTTTGTTGGTTTGTTCGTTTGTTGGTTTGTTGGTTTGTTCGTTTGTTGGCTTGTTGGTTTGTTGGTTTGTTGGTTTCTTGGTTTCTTAGTTTCTTGGCTTGTTGGTTTGTTGGTATGTTGGTTTGTTGGTTTGTTGGTTTGTTGGTTTGTTGGTTTGTTGGTTTGTTGGTTTGTTGGTTTGTTGGTTTGTTGGTTTGTTGGTTTGTTGGTGTGTTTGTTTGATGGTTTGTTCGTTTGTTGGCTTGTTGGCTTGTTGGTTTGTTGGTTTGTTGGTTTGTTAGTTTGTTGGCTTGTTGGTTTGTTGGTTTGTTGATTCGTTGGTTTGTTGGTTTGTTGGTATGTTGGTTTGTTGGTTTGTTGGTTTGTTGGTAAGTTGGTTTGTTGGTTTGTTGGTTTGTTGATTTGTTGGTTTGTTGGTTTGTTGGTTTGTTGGTTTGTTCGTTTGTTCGTTTGTTGGTTTGTTGATTTGTTGGTTTGTTGGTTTGTTCGCTTTTTAGTTTGTTTGTATGTTGGTTTGTTGGTTTGTTGGTTTGTTGGTTTGTTGGTTTGTTGGTTTGTTGTTTTGTTGGTTTGTTTGTTTGTTGGTTTGTTAGTTTGTTGGTATGTTGGTTTGTTGGTTTGTTGGTTTGTTGGTTTGTTGGTTTGTTGGTTTGTTAGTTTGTTGGCTTGTTGGTTTGTTCGTTTGTTAGTTTGTTGGTTTTTTGGTTTGTTGGCTTGTTGGCTTGTTGGCTTGTTGGTTTTTTGGTTTTTTGGTTTGTTGGCTTGTTGGTTTGTTGGTTTGTTGGTTTATTTGTTTGTTCGTTTGTTGGCTTGTTGGTTTGTTGGCTTGTTGGTTTGTTCGTTTGTTGGCTTTTTGGTTTGTTGGTTTGTTCGTTTGTTGGTTCGTTGGTTTGTTGGTTTGTTCGTTTGTTGATTTGTTGGTTTGTTGGTTTGTTGGTTTGTTCGTTTTTTGGTTTGTTGGGTTGTTGTTTTGTTGGTTTGTTTGTTTGTTTGTTGGTTTGTTGGTTTGTTGGTTTGTTGGCTTGTTGGTTTGTTCGTTTGTTGGTTTGTTGGTTTATTGGTTTCTTGGCTTGTTGGTTTGTTGGTTTGTTGGTTTGTTGGTTTGTTGGTTTGTTGGTTTGTTGGTTTGTTGGTTTGTTGGTTTGTTGGTTTGTTGGTTCGTTGGTTTGTTCGTTTGTTGGCTGGTTGATTTGTTGGTTTGTTGGTTTCTTGGTTTCTTAGTTTCTTGGCTTGTTGGTTTGTTGGTTTGTTGGTTTGTTGGTTTGTTGGTTTGTCGGTTTGTTGGTGTGTTTGTTTGTTGGTTTGATCGTTTGTTGGCTTGTTGGTTTGTTGGTTTGTTGGTTTGTTAGTTTGTTGGCTTGTTGGTTTGTTCGTTTGGTAGTTTGTTGGTTTTTTGGTTTGTTGGCTTGTTGGCTTGTTGGTTTGTTGGTTTGTTGGCTTGTTGGCTTGTTGGTTTGCTGGTTTTTTGGTTTGTTGGCTTGTTGGTTTGTTGGTTTGTTGGTTTATTTGTTTGTTCATTTGTTGGCTTGTTGGTTTTTTGGTTTGTTGGCTTGTTGATTTGTTGGTTTGTTGGTTTGTTGGTTTATTGGTTTGTTGGTTTGTTGGTTTGTTGGTTTGTTGGTCTGTTGGTTTGTTTGTTTGTTTGTTTGTTGGTTTGTTCGTTTGTTGGTTTGTTCGTTTGTTGGCTTGTTGGTGTGTTGGTTTGTTGGTTTCTTGGTTTCTTAGTTTCTTGGCTTGTTGGTTTGTTGGTTTGTTGGTTTGTTGGTTTGTTGGTTTGTTGGTTTGTTGGTTTGTTGGTTTGTTGGTGTGTTTTTTTGTTGGTTTGTTCGTTTGTTGGCTTGTTGGTTTGTTGGTTTGTTGGTTTGTTAGTTTGTTGGCTTGTTGGTTTGTTCGTTTGTTAGTTTGTTGGTTTTTTGGTTTGTTGGCTTGTTGGCTTGTTGGTTTGTTGGTTTGTTGGCTTGTTGGCTTGTTGGTTTGTTGGTTTTTTGGTTTGTTGGCTTGTTGGCTTGTTGGTTTGTTGGTTTGTTGGTTTATTTGTTTGTTCGTTTGTTGGCTTGTTGGTTTGTTGGCTTGTTGGTTTGTTCGTTTGTTGGCTTGTTGGTTTGTTGGTTTGTTCGTTTGTTGGTTCGTTGGTTTGTTGGTTTGTTGGTTTGTTGGTTTGTTGGTTTGTTGGTTTGTTGGTTTCTTGGTTTGTTTGGTTGTTGTTTTGTTGGTTTGTTTGTTTGTTTGTTGGTTTGTTGGTTTGTTGGTTTGTTGGCTTGTTGGTTTGTTCGTTTGTTGGCTTGTTGGTTTGTTGGTTTGTTCGTTTGTTGGTTCGTTGGTTTGTTGGTTTGTTGGTTTGTTGGTTTGTTCGTTCGTTGTTTCGTTGGTTAGTTGGTTTGTTGGTTTTTTGGTTTGTTGGTTTGTTGGTTTGTTGGTTTGTCCGTTTGTTGGTTTGTTGGTTTGTTGGTTTGTTGGTTTGTTGGTTTGTTGGTTTGTATGTTTGTTGGCTTGTTGGTTTGTTGGTATGTTGGTTTGTTGGTTTGTTGGTTTGTTGGTTTGTTGTTTTGTTGGTTTGTTTGTTTGTTGGTTTGTTGGTTTGTTTGCTTGTTGGTTTGTTCGTTTGTTGGTTTTTCGGTTTATTGGCTTGTTGGTTTGTTGGTTTGTTGGTTTGTTGGTTTATTGGTTTGTTAGTTTATTCGTTTGTTGGTTTGTTGGTTTGCTGGTTTGTTGGTTTGTTGATTCGTTGGTTTGTTGGTTTGTTGGTATGTTGGTTTGTTGGTTTGTTGGTTTGTTGGTAAGTTGGTTTGTTGGTTTGTTGGTTTGTTGGTTTGTTGGTTTGTTGGTTTGTTGGTTTGTTCGTTTGTTCGTTTGTTCGTTTGTTGGTTTGTTGATTTGTTGGTTTGTTGGTTTGTTCGCTTTTTAGTTTGTTTGTATGTTGGTTTGTTGGTTTGTTGGTTTGTTGGTTTGTTGGTTTGTTGTTTTGTTGGTTTGTTTGTTTGTTGGTTTGTTAGTTTGTTGGTATGTTGGTTTGTTGGTTTGTTGGTTTGTTGGTTTGTTGGTTTGTTGGTTTGTTAGTTTGTTGGCTTGTTGGTTTGTTCGTTTGTTAGTTTGTTGGTTTTTTGGTTTGTTGGCTTGTTGGCTTGTTGGCTTGTTGGTTTGTTGGTTTTTTGGTTTGTTGGCTTGTTGGTTTGTTGGTTTGTTGGTTTATTTGTTTGTTCGTTTGTTGGCTTGTTGGTTTGTTGGCTTTTGGTTTGTTCGTTTGTTGGCTTTTTGGTTTGTTGGTTTGTTCGTTTGTTGGTTCGTTGGTTTGTTGGTTTGTTGGTTTGTTGATTTGTTGGTTTGTTGGTTTGTTGGTTTGTTGGTTTTTTGGTTTGTTGGGTTGTTGTTTTGTTGGTTTGTTTGTTTGTTTGTTTGTTGGTTTGTTGGTTTGTTGGTTTGTTGGCTTGTTGGTTTGTTCGTTTGTTGGCTTGTTGGTTTGTTGGTTTGTTCGTTTGTTGGTTCGTTGGTTTGTTGGTTTGTTGGTTTGTTGGTTTGTTGGTTTGTTCGTTTGTTGTTTCGTTGGTTAGTTGGTTTGTTGGTTTGTTGGTTTGTTGGTTTGTTGGTTTTTTGGTTTGTTGGTTTGTTGGTTTGTTGGTTTGTCCGTTTGTTGGTTTGTTGGTTTGTTGGTTTGTTGGTTTGTTGGTTTGTTGGTTTGTATGTTTGTTGGCATGTTGGTTTATTGGTTTGTTGGTTTATTCGTTTGTTGGTTTGTTGGTTTGTTGGTTTGTTGGTTTGTTGATTTGTTGGTTTGTTGGTTTGTTGGTATGTTGGTTTGTTGGTTTGTTGGTTTGTTGGTAAGTTGGTTTGTTGGTTTGTTGGTTTGTTGGTTTGTTGGTTTGTTGGTTTGTTGGTTTGTTGGTTTGTTGGTTTGTTCGTTTGTTCGTTTGTTGGTTTGTTGGTTTGTTGGTTTGTTGGTTTGTTCGCTTGTTAGTTTGTTGGTATGTTGGTTTGTTGGTTTGTTGGTTTGTGGTTTGTTGGTTTGTTGGCTTGTTGGTTTGTTGGTTTGTTGGTTTGTTGGTTTGTTTGTTTGTTAGCTTGTTCGTTTGTTAGTTTTTTGGTTTGTTGGCTTATTGGCTTGTTGGTTTGTTGGTTTTTTTGGCTTGTTGGTTTGTTGGTTTATCGGTTTGTTGGTTTGTTGGTTTTTTTGTTTGTTGGCTTGTTCGTTTGTTGGCTTGTTGGTTTGTTGGCTTGTTGGCTTGTTGGTTTGATGGTTTTTTCGTTTGTTGGCTTTTTGGTTTGTTCGTTTGTTGGTTTGTTGGTTTGTTTGTTTGTTGGTTTGTTCGTTTGTTGGCTTGTTGGTTTGTTGGCTTGCTGGCTTGTTGGTTTGTTAGTTTTTTGGTTTGTTGGCTTGTTTGTTGGTTGGTTTGTTGGTTTATTTGTTTGTTCGTTGGTTGGCTTGTTGGTTTGTTGGTTTGTTGGTTTGTTGGTTTGTTGGTTTCTTGGCTTGTTGGTTTGTTGGTTTGTTGGTTTGTTGGTTTGTTGGTTTGTTCGTTTGTTGGTTTGTTGGTTTGTTCGTTTGTTGGCTTGTTGGTTTGTTGGTTTGTTGGTTTCTTGGTTTCTTAGTTTCTTGGCTTGTTGGTTTGTTGGTATGTTGGTTTGTTGGTTTGTTGGTTTGTTGGTTTGTTGGTTTGTTGGTTTGTTGGTTTGTTGGTTTGTTGGTTTGTTGGTTTGTTGGTTTGTTGGTGTGTTTGTTTGTTGGTTTGTTCGTTTGTTGGCTTGTTGGCTTGTTGGTTTGTTGGTTTGTTGGTTTGTTAGTTTGTTGGCTTGTTGGTTTGTTGGTTTGTTGATTCGTTAATTTGTTGGTTTGTTGGTATGTTGGTTTGTTGGTTTGTTGGTTTGTTGGTAAGTTGGTTTGTTGGTTTGTTGGTTTGTTGGTTTGTTGGTTTGTTGGTAAGTTGGTTTGTTGGTTTGTTGGTTTGTTGGTTTGTTGGTTTGTTGGTTTGTTGGTTTGTTGGTTTGTTGGTTTGTTCGTTTGTTCGTTTGTTGGTTTGTTGGTTTGTTGGTTTGTTGGTTTGTTCGCTTGTTAGTTTGTTGGTATGTTGGTTTGTTGGTTTGTTGGTTTGTGGTTTGTTGGTTTGTTGTTTTGTTGGTTTGTTTGTTTGTTGGTTTGTTGGTTTGTTGGTTTGTTGGCTTGTTGGTTTGTTGGTTTGTTCGTTTGTTAGTTTGTTGGTTTTTTGGTTTGTTGGCTTGTTAAATTGTTGGCTTGTTGGTTTGTTGGTTTTTTGGTTTGTTGGCTTGTTGGTTTGTTGGTTTGTTGGTTTATTTGTTTGTTCGTTTGTTGGCTTGTTGGTTTGTTGGCTTGTTGGTTTGTTCGTTTGTTGGCTTTTTGGTTTGTTGGTTTGTTCGTTTGTTGGTTCGTTGGTTTGTTGCTTTGTTCGTTTGTTGATTTGTTGGTTTGTTGGTTTGTTGGTTTGTTCGTTTTTTGGTTTGTTGGGTTGTTGTTTTGTTGGTTTGTTTGTTTGTTTGTTGGTTTGTTGGTTTGTTGATTTGTTGGCTTGTTGGTTTGTTCGTTTGTTGGCTTGGTGGTTTGTTGGTTTGTTCGTTTGTTGGTTCGTTGGTTTGTTGGTTTGTTGGTTTGTTGGTTTGTTGGTTTGTTGGTTTGTTCGTTCGTTGTTTCGTTGGTTAGTTGGTTTGTTGGTTTGTTGGTTTGTTGGTTTTTTGGTTTGTTGGTTTGTTGGTTTGTTGGTTTGTCCGTTTGTTGGTTTGTTGGTTTGTTGGTTTGTTGGTTTGTTGGTTTGTTGGTTTGTTGGTTTGTTGGTTTGTATGTTTGTTGGCTTGTTGGTTTATTGGTTTGTTGGTTTATTCGTTTGTTGGTTTGTTGGTTTGTTGGTTTGTTGATTTGTTGGTTTGTTGGTTTGTTGGTATGTTGGTTTGTTGGTTTGTTGGTTTGTTGGTAAGTTGGTTTGTTGGTTTGTTGGTTTGTTGGTTTGTTGGTTTGTTGGTTTGTTGGTTTGTTGGTTTGTTCGTTTGTTCGTTTGTTGGTTTGTTGGTTTGTTGGTTTGTTGGTTTGTTCGCTTGTTAGTTTGTTGGTATGTTGGTTTGTTGGTTTGTTGGTTTGTGGTTTGTTGGTTTGTTGTTTTGTTGGTTTGTTTGTTTGTTGGTTTGTTGGTTTGTTGGTTTGTTGGCTTGTTGGTTTGTTGGTTTGTTGGTTTGTTGGTTTGTTTGTTTGTTAGCTTGTTCGTTTGTTAGTTTTTTGGTTTGTTGGCTTATTGGCTTGTTGGTTTGTTGGTTTTTTTGGCTTGTTGGTTTGTTGGTTTATCGGTTTGTTGGTTTGTTGGTTTTTTTGTTTGTTGGCTTGTTCGTTTGTTGGCTTGTTGGTTTGTTGGCTTGTTGGCTTGTTGGTTTGATGGTTTTTTCGTTTGTTGGCTTTTTGGTTTGTTGGTTTGTTGGTTTGTTGGTTTGTTGGTTTGTTTGTTTGTTGGTTTGTTCGTTTGTTGGCTTGTTGGTTTGTTGGCTTGCTGGCTTGTTGGTTTATTAGTTTTTTGGTTTGTTGGCTTGTTTGTTGGTTGGTTTGTTGGTTTATTTGTTTGTTCGTTGGTTGGCTTGTTGGTTTGTTGGTTTGTTGGTTTGTTGGTTTGTTGGTTTCTTGGCTTGTTGGTTTGTTGGTTTGTTGGTTTGTTGGTTTGTTGGTTTGTTCGTTTGTTGGTTTGTTGGTTTGTTCGTTTGTTGGCTTGTTGGTTTGTTGGTTTGTTGGTTTCTTGGTTTCTTAGTTTCTTGGCTTGTTGGTTTGTTGGTATGTTGGTTTGTTGGTTTGTTGGTTTGTTGGTTTGTTGGTTTGTTGGTTTGTTGGTTTGTTGGTTTGTTGGTTTGTTGGTTTGTTGGTGTGTTTGTTTGTTGGTTTGTTCGTTTGTTGGCTTGTTGGCTTGTTGGTTTGTTGGTTTGTTGGTTTGTTAGTTTGTTGGCTTGTTGGTTTGTTCGTTTGTTAGTTTGTTGGTTTTTTGGTTTGTTGGCTTGTTGGCTTGTTGGATTGTTGGTTTGTTGGCTTGTTGGCTTGTTGGTTTGTTGGTTTTTTGGTTTGTTGGCTTGTTGGTTTGTTGGTTTGTTGGTTTATTTGTTTCTTCGTTTGTTGGCTTGTTGGTTTGTTGGCTTGTTGGTTTGTTCGTTTGTTGGCTTGTTGGTTTGTTGGTTTGTTCGTTTGTTGGTTCGTTGGTTTGTTGGTTTGTTGGTTTGTTGGTTTGTTGGTTTGTTGGTTTGTTGGTTTGTTGGTTTGTTGGTTTGTTGGTTTGTTGGTTTGTTGGTTTGTTTTTTTGTTGGTTTGTTTGTTTGTTGGTTTGTTGGTTTGCTGGCTTGTTGGTTTGTTGGTTTGTTGGCTTCTTGGTTTGTTGGTTTGTTCGTTTGTTGGTTCGTTGGTTTGTTGGTTTGTTGGTTTGTTGGTTTGTTGGTTTGTTGGTTTTTTGGTTTGTTGGTTTGTTGGTTTGTTGGTTTGTCCATTTGTTGGTTTGTTGGTTTGTTGGTTTGTTGGTTTGTTGGTTTGTATGTTTGTTGGCTTGTTGGTTTATTGGTTTGTTGGTTTATTCGTTTGTTGGTTTGTTGGTTTCTTGGTTTGTTGGTTTGTTGATTTGTTGGTTTGTTGGTTTGTTGGTATGTTGGTTTGTTGGTTTGTTGGTTTGTTGGTAAGTTGGTTTGTTGGTTTGTTGGTTTGTTGGTTTGTTGGTTTGTTGGTTTGTTGGTTTGTTGGTTTGTTCGTTCGTTGTTTCGTTGGTTAGTTGGTTTGTTGGTTTGTTGGTTTGTTGGTTTTTTGGTTTGTTGGTTTGTTGGTTTGTTGGTTTGTCCGTTTGTTGGTTTGTTGGTTTGTTGGTTTGTTGGTTTGTTGGTTTGTTGGTTTGTTGGTTTGTTGGTTTGTATGTTTGTTGGCTTGTTGGTTTATTGGTTTGTTGGTTTATTCGTTTGTTGGTTTGTTGGTTTGTTGGTTTGTTGGTTTGTTGGTTTGTTGGTTTGTTGGTTTGTTGGTTTGTTGGTTTGTTGGTTTGTTGGTTTGTTGGTTTGTTTTTTTGTTGGTTTGTTTGTTTGTTGGTTTGTTGGTTTGCTGGCTTGTTGGTTTGTTGGTTTGTTGGCTTCTTGGTTTGTTGGTTTGTTCGTTTGTTGGTTCGTTGGTTTGTTGGTTTGTTGGTTTGTTGGTTTGTTGGTTTGTTGGTTTTTTGGTTTGTTGGTTTGTTGGTTTGTTGGTTTGTTCATTTGTTGGTTTGTTGGTTTGTTGGTTTGTTGGTTTGTTGGTTTGTATGTTTGTTGGCTTGTTGGTTTATTGGTTTGTTGGTTTATTCGTTTGTTGGTTTGTTGGTTTCTTGGTTTGTTGGTTTGTTGATTTGTTGGTTTGTTGGTTTGTTGGTATGTTGGTTTGTTTGTTTTGTTGGTTTGTTGGTAAGTTGGTTTGTTGGTTTGTTGGTTTGTTGGTTTGTTGGTTTGTTGGTTTGTTGGTTTGTTGGTTTGTTGGTTTGTTGGTTTGTTGGTTTGTTCGTTTGTTCGTTTGTTGGTTTGTTGGTTTGTTGGTTTGTTGGTTTGTTCGCTTGTTAGTTTGTTGGTATGTTGGTTTGTTGGTTTGTTGGTTTGTGGTTTGTTGGTTTGTTGTTTTGTTGGTTTGTTTGTTTGTTGGTTTGTTGGTTTGTTGGTTTGTTGGCTTGTTGGTTTGTTGGTTTGTTGGTTTGTTGGTTTGTTTGTTTGTTAGCTTGTTCGTTTGTTAGTTTTTTGGTTTGTTGGCTTATTGGCTTGTTGGTTTGTTGGTTTTTTTGGCTTGTTGGTTTGTTCGTTTATCGGTTTGTTGGTTTGTTGGTTTGTTTGTTTGTTGGCTTGTTCGTTTGTTGGCTTGTTGGTTTGTTGGCTTGTTGGCTTGTTGGTTTGATGGTTTTTTCGTTTGTTGGCTTTTTGGTTTGTTGGTTTGTTGGTTTGTTGGTTTGTTTGTTTGTTGGTTTGTTCGTTTGTTGGCTTGTTGGTTTGTTGGCTTGCTGGCTTGTTGGTTTGTTAGTTTTTTGGTTTGTTGGCTTGTTTGTTGGTTGGTTTGTTGGTTTATTTGTTTGTTCGTTGGTTGGCTTGTTGGTTTGTTGGTTTGTTGGTTTGTTGGTTTGTTGGTTTCTTGGCTTGTTGGTTTGTTGGTTTGTTGGTTTGTTGGTTTGTTGGTTTGTTCGTTTGTTGGTTTGTTGGTTTGTTCGTTTGTTGGCTTGTTGGTTTGTTGGTTTGTTGGTTTCTTGGTTTCTTAGTTTCTTGGCTTGTTGGTTTGTTGGTTTGTTGGTTTGTTGGTTTGTTGGTTTGTTGGTTTGTTGGTTTGTTGGTTTGTTGGTTTGTTGGTTTGTTGGTTTGTTGGTTTGTTGGTTTGTTGGTTTGTTGGTTTGTTGGTGTGTTTGTTTGTTGGTTTGTTCGTTTGTTGGCTTGTTGGTTTGTTGGTTTGTTGGTTTGTTAGTTTGTTGGCTTGTTGGTTTGTTCGTTTGTTAGTTTGTTGGTTTTTTGGTTTGTTGGCTTGTTGGCTTGTTGGTTTGTTGGTTTGTTGGTTTTTTGGTTTGTTGGCTTGTTGGTTTGTTGGTTTGTTGGTTTGTTCGTTTGTTGGCTTGTTGGTTTGTTGATTTGTTGGTTTCTTGGTTTCTTAGTTTGTTGGCTTGTTGGTTTGTTGGTTTGTTGGTTTGTTGGTTTGTTGGTTTGTTGGTTTGTTGGTTTGTTGGTTTGTTGGTTTGTTGGTTTGTTGGTTTGTTGGTTTGTTGGTTTGTTGGTTTGTTGGTTTGTTGGTTTGTTGGTGTGTTTGTTTGTTGGTTTGTTCGTTTGTTGGCTTGTTGGTTTGTTGGTTTGTTGGTTTGTTAGTTTGTTGGCTTGTTGGTTTGTTCGTTTGTTAGTTTGTTGGTTTTTTGGTTTGTTGGCTTGTTGGCTTGTTGGTTTGTTGGTTTGTTGGCTTGTTGGTTTGTTGGTTTGTTGGTTTTTTGGTTTGTTGGCTTGTTGGTTTGTTGGTTTGTTGGTTTATTTGTTTGTTCGTTTGTTGGCTTGTTGGTTTGTTGGTTTGTTGGTTTGTTCGTTTGTTGGCTTGTTGGTTTGTTGGTTTGTTCGTTTGTTGGTTCGTTGGCTTGTTGGTTTGTTGGTTTGTTGGTTTGTTGGTTTGTTGGTTTGTTGGTTTGTTGGTTTGTTGGTTTGTTGGTTTGTTCGTTCGTTGTTTCGTTAGTTAGTTGGTTTGTTGGTTTGTTGGTTTGTTGGTTTTTTGGTTTGTTGGTTTGTTGGTTTGTTGGTTTGTCCGTTTGTTGGTTTGTTGGTTTGTTGGTTTGTTGGTTTGTTGGTTTGTTGGTTTGTTGGCTTGTTGGTTTGTTGGTATGTTGGTTTGTTGGTTTGTTGGTTTGTTGGTTTGTTGGTTTGTTGGTTTGTTGGTTTGTTGTTTTGTTGGTTTGTTTGTTTGTTGGTTTGTTGGTTTGTTTGTTTGTTGGTTTGTTCGTTTGTTGGTTTTTTTGGTTTGTTGGCTTGTTGGTTTGTTGGTTTGTTGGTTTGTTGGTTTATTGGTTTGTTGGTTTATTCGTTTGTTGGTTTGTTGATTTGTTGGTTTGTTGGTTTGTTGATTTGTTGGTTTGTTGGTTTGTTGGTATGTTGGTTTGTTGGTTTGTTGGTTTGTTGGTAAGTTGGTTTGTTGGTTTGTTGGTTTGTTGGTTTGTTGGTTTGTTGGTTTGTTGGTTTGTTAGTTTTTTGGTTTGTTGGCTTGTTTGTTTGTTGGTTTGTTGGTTTATTTGTTTGTTCGTTTGTTGGCTTGTTGGTTTGCTGGTTTGTTGGTTTGTTGTTTTGTATGTTTGTTGGCTTGTTGGTTTATTGGTTTGTTGGTTTATTCGTTTGTTGGTTTGTTGGTTTGTTGGTTTGTTGGTTTGTTGGTTTGTTGGTTTGTTGGTTTGTTGGTTTGTTGGTTTGTTGGTTTGTTCGTTTGTTGGTTTGTTGGTTTGTTGGTATGTTGGTTGGTTGGTTTGTTGGTTTGTTGGTTTGTTGGTTTGTTGGTAAGTTGGTTTGTTGGTTTGTTGGTTTGTTGGTTTGTTGGTTTGTTGGTTTGTTGGTTTGTTGGTTTATTCGTTTGTTCGTTTGTTGGTTTATTGGTTTGTTGGTTTGTTGGTGTGTTCGTTTGTTGGTTTGTTGGTTTGTTGGTATGTTGGTTTGTTGGTTTGTTGGTTTGTTGGTTTGTTGGTTTGTTGGTTTTTTTGGCTTGTTGGTTTGTTGGTTTATCGGTTTGTTGGTTTGTTGGTTTTTTTGTTTGTTGGCTTGTTCGTTTGTTGGCTTGTTGGTTTGTTGGCTTGTTGGCTTGTTGGTTTGATGGTTTTTTCGTTTGTTGGCTTTTTGGTTTGTTGGTTTGTTGGTTTGTTGGTTTGTTGGTTTGTTTGTTTGTTGGTTTGTTCGTTTGTTGGCTTGTTGGTTTGTTGGCTTGCTGGCTTGTTGGTTTATTAGTTTTTTGGTTTGTTGGCTTGTTTGTTGGTTGGTTTGTTGGTTTATTTGTTTGTTCGTTGGTTGGCTTGTTGGTTTGTTGGTTTGTTGGTTTGTTGGTTTGTTGGTTTCTTGGCTTGTTGGTTTGTTGGTTTGTTGGTTTGTTGGTTTGTTGGTTTGTTCGTTTGTTGGTTTGTTGGTTTGTTCGTTTGTTGGCTTGTTGGTTTGTTGGTTTGTTGGTTTCTTGGTTTCTTAGTTTCTTGGCTTGTTGGTTTGTTGGTATGTTGGTTTGTTGGTTTGTTGGTTTGTTGGTTTGTTGGTTTGTTGGTTTGTTGGTTTGTTGGTTTGTTGGTTTGTTGGTTTGTTGGTGTGTTTGTTTGTTGGTTTGTTCGTTTGTTGGCTTGTTGGCTTGTTGGTTTGTTGGTTTGTTGGTTTGTTAGTTTGTTGGCTTGTTGGTTTGTTCGTTTGTTAGTTTGTTGGTTTTTTGGTTTGTTGGCTTGTTGGCTTGTTGGATTGTTGGTTTGTTGGCTTGTTGGCTTGTTGGTTTGTTGGTTTTTTGGTTTGTTGGCTTGTTGGTTTGTTGGTTTGTTGGTTTATTTGTTTCTTCGTTTGTTGGCTTGTTGGTTTGTTGGCTTGTTGGTTTGTTCGTTTGTTGGCTTGTTGGTTTGTTGGTTTGTTCGTTTGTTGGTTCGTTGGTTTGTTGGTTTGTTGGTTTGTTGGTTTGTTGGTTTGTTGGTTTGTTGGTTTGTTGGTTTGTTGGTTTGTTGGTTTGTTTTTTTGTTGGTTTGTTTGTTTGTTGTATTGTTGGTTTGCTGGCTTGTTGGTTTGTTGGTTTGTTGGCTTCTTGGTTTGTTGGTTTGTTCGTTTGTTGGTTCGTTGGTTTGTTGGTTTGTTGGTTTGTTGGTTTGTTGGTTTGTTGGTTTTTTGGTTTGTTGGTTTGTTGGTTTGTTGGTTTGTCCATTTGTTGGTTTGTTGGTTTGTTGGTTTGTTGGTTTGTTGGTTTGTATGTTTGTTGGCTTGTTGGTTTATTGGTTTGTTGGTTTATTCGTTTGTTGGTTTGTTGGTTTCTTGGTTTGTTGGTTTGTTGATTTGTTGGTTTGTTGGTTTGTTGGTATGTTGGTTTGTTGGTTTGTTGGTTTGTTGGTAAGTTGGTTTGTTGGTTTGTTGGTTTGTTGGTTTGTTGGTTTGTTCGCTTGTTAGTTTGTTGGTATGTTGGTTTGTTGGTTTGTTGGTTTGTGGTTTGTTGGTTTGTTGTTTTGTTGGTTTGTTTGTTTGTTGGTTTGTTGGTTTGTTGGTTTGTTGGCTTGTTGGTTTGTTGGTTTGTTGGTTTGTTGGTTTGTTTGTTTGTTAGCTTGTTCGTTTGTTAGTTTTTTGGTTTGTTGGCTTATTGGCTTGTTGGTTTGTTGGTTTTTTTGGCTTGTTGGTTTGTTGGTTTATCGGTTTGTTGGTTTGTTGGTTTGTTTGTTTGTTGGCTTGTTCGTTTGTTGGCTTGTTGGTTTGTTGGTTTGTTGGCTTGTTGGTTTGATGGTTTTTTCGTTTGTTGGCTTTTTGGTTTGTTGGTTTGTTGGTTTGTTGGTTTGTTTGTTTGTTGGTTTGTTCGTTTGTTGGCTTGTTGGTTTGTTGGCTTGCTGGCTTGTTGGTTTGTTAGTTTTTTGGTTTGTTGGCTTGTTTGTTGGTTGGTTTGTTGGTTTATTTGTTTGTTCGTTGGTTGGCTTGTTGGTTTGTTGGTTTGTTGGTTTGTTGGTTTGTTGGTTTCTTGGCTTGTTGGTTTGTTGGTTTGTTGGTTTGTTGGTTTGTTGGTTTGTTCGTTTGTTGGTTTGTTGGTTTGTTCGTTTGTTGGCTTGTTGGTTTGTTGGTTTGTTGGTTTCTTGGTTTCTTAGTTTCTTGGCTTGTTGGTTTGTTGGTTTGTTGGTTTGTTGGTTTGTTGGTTTGTTGGTTTGTTGGTTTGTTGGTTTGTTGGTTTGTTGGTTTGTTGGTTTGTTGGTTTGTTGGTTTGTTGGTTTGTTGGTTTGTTGGTGTGTTTGTTTGTTGGTTTGTTCGTTTGTTGGCTTGTTGGTTTGTTGGTTTGTTGGTTTGTTAGTTTGTTGGCTTGTTGGTTTGTTCGTTTGTTAGTTTGTTGGTTTTTTGGTTTGTTGGCTTGTTGGCTTGTTGGTTTGTTGGTTTGTTGGTTTTTTGGTTTGTTGGCTTGTTGGTTTGTTGGTTTGTTGGTTTGTTCGTTTGTTGGCTTGTTGGTTTGTTGATTTGTTGGTTTCTTGGTTTCTTAGTTTGTTGGCTTGTTGGTTTGTTGGTTTGTTGGTTTGTTGGTTTGTTGGTTTGTTGGTTTGTTGGTTTGTTGGTTTGTTGGTTTGTTGGTTTGTTGGTTTGTTGGTTTGTTGGTTTGTTGGTTTGTTGGTTTGTTGGTTTGTTGGTTTGTTGGTGTGTTTGTTTGTTGGTTTGTTCGTTTGTTGGCTTGTTGGTTTGTTGGTTTGTTGGTTTGTTAGTTTGTTGGCTTGTTGGTTTGTTCGTTTGTTAGTTTGTTGGTTTTTTGGTTCGTTGGCTTGTTGGCTTGTTGGTTTGTTGGTTTGTTGGCTTGTTGGTTTGTTGGTTTGTTGGTTTTTTGGTTTGTTGGCTTGTTGGTTTGTTGGTTTGTTGGTTTATTTGTTTGTTCGTTTGTTGGCTTGTTGGTTTGTTGGTTTGTTGGTTTGTTCGTTTGTTGGCTTGTTGGTTTGTTGGTTTGTTCGTTTGTTGGTTCGTTGGCTTGTTGGTTTGTTGGTTTGTTGGTTTGTTGGTTTGTTGGTTTGTTGGTTTGTTGGTTTGTTGGTTTGTTGGTTTGTTCGTTCGTTGTTTCGTTAGTTAGTTGGTTTGTTGGTTTGTTGGTTTGTTGGTTTTTTGGTTTGTTGGTTTGTTGGTTTGTTGGTTTGTCCGTTTGTTGGTTTGTTGGTTTGTTGGTTTGTTGGTTTGTTGGTTTGTTGGTTTGTTGGCTTGTTGGTTTGTTGGTATGTTGGTTTGTTGGTTTGTTGGTTTGTTGGTTTGTTGGTTTGTTGGTTTGTTGTTTTGTTGGTTTGTTTGTTTGTTGGTTTGTTGGTTTGTTTGTTTGTTGGTTTGTTCGTTTGTTGGTTTTTTTGGTTTGTTGGCTTGTTGGTTTGTTGGTTTGTTGGTTTGTTGGTTTATTGGTTTGTTGGTTTATTCGTTTGTTGGTTTGTTGATTTGTGGGTTTGTTGGTTTGTTGATTTGTTGGTTTGTTGGTTTGTTGGTATGTTGGTTTGTTGGTTTGTTGGTTTGTTGGTAAGTTGGTTTGTTGGTTTGTTGGTTTGTTGGTTTGTTGGTTTGTTGGTTTGTTGGTTTGTTAGTTTTTTGGTTTGTTGGCTTGTTTGTTTGTTGGTTTGTTGGTTTATTTGTTTGTTCGTTTGTTGGCTTGTTGGTTTGCTGGTTTGTTGGTTTGTTGTTTTGTATGTTTGTTGGCTTGTTGGTTTATTGGTTTGTTGGTTTATTCGTTTGTTGGTTTGTTGGTTTGTTGGTTTGTTGGTTTGTTGGTTTGTTGGTTTGTTGGTTTGTTGGTTTGTTCATTTGTTGGTTTGTTGGTTTGTTGGTATGTTGGTTGGTTGGTTTGTTGGTTTGTTGGTTTGTTGGTTTGTTGGTTTGTTGGTAAGTTGGTTTGTTGGTTTGTTGGTTTGTTGGTTTGTTGGTTTGTTGGTTTGTTGGTTTATTCGTTTGTTCGTTTGTTGGTTTATTGGTTTGTTGGTTTGTTGGTGTGTTCGTTTGTTGGTTTGTTGGTTTGTTGGTATGTTGGTTTGTTGGTTTGTTGGTTTGTTGGTTTGTTGGTTTGTTGGTAAATTGGTTTGTTGGTTTGTTGGTTTGTTGGTTTGTTGGTTTGTTGGTTTGTTGGTTTGTTGGTTTGTTGGTTTGTTGGTTTGTTGGTTTGTTCGTTTGTTCGTTTGTTCGTTTGTTGGTTCGTTGGTTTGTTGGTTTGTTGGTTTGTTGGTTTGTTCGTTCGTTGTTTCGTTAGTTAGTTGGTTTGTTGGTTTTTTGGTTTGTTGGTTTGTTGGTTTGTTGGTTTGTCCGTTTGTTGGTTTGTTGGTTTGTTGGTTTGTTGGTTTGTTGGTTTGTTGGATTGTTGGTTTGTTGGTATGTTGGTTTGTTGGTTTGTTGGTTTGTTGGTTTGTTGTTTTGTTGGTTTGTTTGTTTGTTGGTTTGTTAGTTTGTTTGTTTGTTGGTTTGTTCGTTTGTTGGTTTTTTGGTTTGTTGGCTTGTTGGTTTGTTGGTTTGTTGGTTTGTTGGTTTATTGGTTTGTTGGTTTATTCGTTTGTTGGTTTGTTGATTTGTTGGTTTGTTGGTTTGTTGATTTGTTGGTTTGTTGGTTTGTTGGTATGTTGGTTTGTTGGTTTGTTGGTTTGTTGGTAAGTTGGTTTGTTGGTTTGTTGGTTTGTTGGTTTGTTGGTTTGTTGGTTTGTTGGTTTGTTGGTTTGTTGGTTTGTTGGTTTGTTGGTTTGTTCGTTTGTTGGTTTGTTGGTTTGTTGGTTTGTTGGTTTGTTGGTTTGTTGGTTTGTTGGTTTGTTAGTTTGTTGTTTTGTTGGTTTGTTTGTTTGTTGATTTGTTTGTTTGTTGGTTTGTTGGCTTGTTGGTTTGTTGGATTGTTGGTTTGTTGGTTTGTTTGTTTGTTGGCTTGTTCGTTTGTTGGTTTTTTGGTTTGTTGGCTTATTGGCTTGTTGGTTTGTTGGTTTTTTGGCTTGTTGGTTTGTTGGTTTATCGGTTTGTTGGTTTGTTGGTTTGTTTGTTTGTTGGCTTGTTCGTTTGTTGGCTTGTTGGTTTGTTGGCTTGTTGGCTTGTTGGTTTGGTGGTTTTTTGGTTTGTTGGCTTTTTGGTTTGTTGGTTTGTTGGTTTGTTGGTTTGTTTGTTTGTTGGTGTGTTCGTTTGTTGGCTTGTTGGTTTGTTGGCTTGTTGGCTTGTTGGTTTGTTAGTTTTTTGGTTTGTTGGCTTGTTTGTTTGTTGGTTTGTTGGTTTATTTGTTTGTTCGTTTGTTGGCTTGTTGGTTTGTTGGTTTGTTGGTTTGTTGGTTTGTTGGTTTCTTGGCTTGTTGGTTTGTTGGTTTGTTGGTTTGTTGGTTTGTTGGTTTGTTGGTTTGTTGGTTTGTTGGTTTGTTGGTTTGTTGGTTTGTTGGTTTGTTGGTTTGTTCGTTTGTTCGTTTGTTGGTTTGTTGGTTTGTTGGTTTGTTGGTTTGTTGGTTTGTTGGTTTGTTGGTTTGTTGGTTTGTTGTTTTGTTGGTTTGTTTGTTTGTTGGTTTGTTGGTTTGTTGGTTTGTTGGCTTGTTGGTTTGTTGGTTTGTTGGTTTGTTGGTTTGTTTGTTTGTTGGCTTGTTCGTTTGTTGGTTTTTTGGTTTGTTGGCTTATTGGCTTGTTGGTTTGTTGGTTTTTTGGCTTGTTGGTTTGTTGGTTTATCGGTTTGTTGGTTTGTTGTTTTGTTGGTTTGTTTGTTTGTTGGTTTGTTGGTTTGTTGGTTTGTTGGCTTGTTGGTTTGTTGGTTTGTTGGTTTGTTGGTTTGTTTGTTTGTTGGCTTGTTCGTTTGTTGGTTTTTTGGTTTGTTGGCTTATTGGCTTGTTGGTTTGTTGGTTTTTTGGCTTGTTGGTTTGTTGGTTTATCGGTTTGTTGGTTTGTTGGTTTGTTTGTTTGTTAGTTTGTTCGTTTGTTGGCTTGTTGGTTTGTTGGCTTGTTGGCTTGTTGGTTTGTTAGTTTTTTAGTTTGTTGGCTTGTTTGTTTGTTGGTTTGTTGGTTTATTTGTTTGTTCGTTTGTTCGTTTGTTGGCTTGTTGGTTTGTTGGCTTGTTGGCTTGTTGGTTTGTTAGTTTTTTAGTTTGTTGGCTTGTTTGTTTGTTGGTTTGTTGGTTTATTTGTTTGTTCGTTTGTTGGCTTGTTGGTTTGTTGGTTTGTTGGTTTGTTGGTTTGTTGGTTTGTTGGTTTCTTGGCTTGTTGGTTTGTTGGCTTGTTGGTTTGTTAGTTTTTTAGTTTGTTGGCTTGTTTGTTTGTTGGTTTGTTGGTTTATTTGTTTGTTCGTTTGTTGGCTTGTTGGTTTGTTGGTTTGTTGGTTTGTTGGTTTGTTGGTTTGTTGGTTTGTTGGTTTCTTGGCTTGTTGGTTTGTTGGTTTGTTGGTTTGTTGGTTTGTTGGTTTGTTGGTTTGTTGGTTTGTTGGTTTGTTGGTTTGTTGGTTTGTTGGTTTGTTGGTTTGTTCGTTTGTTGGTTTGTTGGTTTGTTGGTTTGTTGGTTTGTTGGTTTGTTGGTTTGTTGTTTTGTTGGTTTGTTTGTTTGTTGGTTTGTTGGTTTGTTGGTTTGTTGGCTTGTTGGTTTGTTGGTTTGTTGGTTTGTTGGTTTGTTTGTTTGTTGGCTTGTTCGTTTGTTGGTTTTTTGGTTTGTTGGCTTATTGGCTTGTTGGTTTGTTGGTTTTTTGGCTTGTTGGTTTGTTGGTTTATCGGTTTGTTGGTTTGTTGGTTTGTTTGTTTGTTGGCTTGTTCGTTTGTTGGCTTGTTGGTTTGTTGGCTTGTTGGCATGTTGGCTTGTTGGTTTGGTGGTTTTTTGGTTTGTTGGCTTTTTGGTTTGTTGGTTTGTTGGTTTGTTTGTTTGTTGGTTTGTTCGTTTGTTGGCTTGTTGGTTTGTTGGCTTGTTGGCTTGTTGGTTTGTTAGTTTTTTAGTTTGTTGGCTTGTTTGTTTGTTGGTTTGTTGGTTTATTTGTTTGTTCGTTTGTTGGCTTGTTGGTTTGTTGGTTTGTTGGTTTGTTGGTTTGTTGGTTTGTTGGTTTCTTGGCTTGTTGGTTTGTTGGTTTGTTGGTTTGTTGGTTTGTTGGTTTGTTGGTTTGTTGGTTTGTTGGTTTGTTGGTTCGTCGGGTTGTTGGTGTGTTTGTTTGTTGGTTTGATCGTTTGTTGGCTTGTTGGTTTGTTGGTTTGTTAGTTTGTTGGCTTGTTGGTTTGTTCGTTTGTTAGTTTGTTGGTTTTTTGGTTTGTTGGCTTATTGGCTTGTTGGTTTGTTGGTTTGTTGGCTTGTTGGCTTGTTGGTTTGTTGGTTTTTTTGGTTTGTTGGCTTGTTGGTTTGTTGGTTTGTTGGTTTATTTGTTTGTTCGTTTGTTGGCTTGTTGGTTTGTTGGCTTGTTGGTTTGTTCGTTTGTTGGTTTGTTGGTTTGTTGGTTTTTTCGTTTGTTGGTTCGTTGGTTTGTTGGTTTGTTGGTTTGTTGGTTTGTTGGTTTTTTGGTTTGTTGGTTTGTTGGTTTGTTGGTTTGTTGGTTTGTTGTTTTGTTGGTTTGTTTGTTTGTTGGTTTGTTTGTTTGTTGGTTTGTTGGCTTGTTGGTTTGTTCGTTTGTTGGCTTGTTGGTTTGTTGGTTTGTTCGTTTGTTGGTTTGTTGGTTTGTTGGTTTGTTGGTTTGTTGGTTTGTTCGTTCGTTGTTTCGTTGGTTAGTTGGTTTGTTGGTTTGTTGGTTTTTTGGTTTGTTGGTTTGTTGGTTTGTTGGTTTGTCCATTTGTTGGTTTGTTGGTTTGTTGGTTTGTTGGTTTGTTGGTTTGTTGGTTTGTTGGTTTGTTGGTTTGTTGGCTTGTTGGTTTGTTGGTATGTTGGTTTGTTGGTTTGTTGGTTTGTTGGTTTGTTGGTTTGTTGTTTTGTTGGTTTGTTTGTTTGTTGGATTGTTGGTTTGTTTGTTTGTTGGTTTGTTCGTTTGTTGGTTTTTTGGTTTGTTGGCTTGTTGGTTTGTTGGTTTGTTGGTTTGTTGGTTTATTGGTTTGTTGGTTTATTCGTTTGTTGGTTTGTTGATTTGTTGGTTTGTTTGTTTGTTGGTATGTTGGTTTGTTGGTTTGTTGGTTTGTTGGTAAGTTGGTTTGTTGGTTTGTTGGTTTGTTGGTTTGTTGGTTTTTTGGTTTGTTGGTTTGTTGGTTTGTTGGTTTGTTCGTTTGTTGGTTTGTTGGTTTGTTGGTTTGTTGGTTTGTTGGTTTGTTGGTTTGATAGCTTGTTAGTTTGTTGGTATGTTGGTTTGTTGGTTTGTTGGTTTGTTGGTTTGTTGGTTTGTTGGTTTGTTGTTTTGTTGGTTTGTTTGTTTGTTGGTTTGTTTGTTTTTTGGTTTGTTGGCTTGTTGGTTTGTTGGTTTGTTGGTTTGTTGGTTTGTTGGTTTGTTTGTTTGTTGGCTTGTTCGTTTGTTGGTTTTTTGGTTTGTTGGCTTATTGGCTTGTTGGTTTGTTAGTTTTTTGGTTTGTTGGCTTGTTTGTTTGTTGGTTTGTTGGTTTATTTGTTTGTTCGTTTGTTGGCTTGTTGGTTTGTTGGTTTGTTGGTTTGTTGGTTTGTTGGTTTCTTGGCTTGTTGGTTTGTTGGTTTGTTGGTTTGTTGGTTTGTTGGTTTGTTGGTTTGTCGGTTTGTTGGTTTGTTGGTTTGTTGGTTTGTTGGTTTGTTCGTTTGTTGGCTTGTTGGTTTGTTGGTTTGTTGGTTTGTTGGTTTGTTGGTTTGTTCGTTTGTTAGTTTGTTGGTTTTTTGGTTTGTTGGCTTGTTGGCTTGTTGGTTTGTTGGTTTCTTGGTTTGTTGGTTTGTTGGTTTGTTGGTTTATTTGTTTGTAGGTTTGTTGATTTGTTGATTTGTTGGTTTGTTGGCTTGTTGGTTTGTTGATTTGTTGGTTTGTTGGTTTGTTTGTTTGTTGGTTTGGTCGTTTGTTGGTTTGTTCGTTTGTTTGCTTGTTGGATTGTTGGTTTTTTGGTTTGTTGGCTTGTTGGTTTGTTGGTTTGTTCGTTTGTTGGTTTGTTGGTTTGCTGGTTTGTTGGTTTGTTGGTTTGTTGGTTTGTTGGTTTGTTGGTTTGTTGGTTTGTTGGTTTGTTGGTTTGTTGGTATGTTGGTATGTTCGTTTGTTGGTTTGTTGGTTTGTTGGTTTGTTGGTTTGTTGTTTTGTTGGTTTGTTTGTTTGTTGGTTTGTTAGTTTGTTTGTTTGTTGGTTTGTTCGTTTGTTGGTTTTTTGGTTTGTTGGCTTGTTGGTTTGTTGGTTTGTTGGTTTGTTGGTTTATTGGTTTGTTGGTTTATTCGTTTGTTGGTTTGTTGATTTGTTGGTTTGTTGGTTTGTTGATTTGTTGGTTTGTTGGTTTGTTGGTATGTTGGTTTGTTGGTTTGTTGGTTTGTTGGTAAGTTGGTTTGTTGGTTTGTTGGTTTGTTGCTTTGTTGGTTTGGTGGTTTGTTGGTTTGTTGGTTTGTTGGTTTGTTCGTTTGTTGGTTTGTTGGTTTGTTGGTTTGTTGGTTTGTTGGTTTGTTGGTTTGTTAGTTTGTTGTTTTGTTGGTTTGTTTGTTTGTTGATTTGTTTGTTTGTTGGTTTGTTGGCTTGTTGGTTTGTTGGTTTGTTGGTTTGTTGGTTTGTTTGTTTGTTGGCTTGTTCGTTTGTTGGTTTTTTGGTTTGTTGGCTTATTGGCTTGTTGGTTTGTTGGTTTTTTGGCTTGTTGGTTTGTTGGTTTATCGGTTTGTTGGTTTGTTGGTTTGTTTGTTTGTTGGCTTGTTCGTTTGTTGGCTTGTTGGTTTGTTGGCTTGTTGGCTTGTTGGTTTGGTGGTTTTTTGGTTTGTTGGCTTTTTGGTTTGTTGGTTTGTTGGTTTGTTTGTTTGTTGGTTTGTTCGTTTGTTGGCTTGTTGGTTTGTTGGCTTGTTGGCTTGTTGGTTTGTTAGTTTTTTGGTTTGTTGGCTTGTTTGTTTGTTGGTTTGTTGGTTTATTTGTTTGTTCGTTTGTTGGCTTGTTGGTTTGTTGGTTTGTTTTTTTGTTGGTTTGTTGGTTTCTTGGCTTGTTGGTTTGTTGGTTTGTTGGTTTGTTGGTTTGTTGGTTTGTTGGTTTGTTGGTTTGTTGGTTTGTTGGTTTGTTGGTTTGTTGGTTTGTTGGTTTGTTGGTTTGTTGGTTTGTTCGTTTGTTGGTTTGTTGATTTGTTGGTATGTTGGTTTGTTGGTTTGTTGGTTTGTTGGTTTGTTAGTTTGTTGGTTTGTTGGTAAGTTGGTTTGTTGGTTTGTTGGTTTGTTGGTTTGTTGGTTTGTTGGTTTGTTGGTTTGTTGTTTTGTTGGTTTGTTTGTTTGTTGGTTTGTTGGTTTGTTGGTTTGTTGGCTTGTTGGTTTGTTGGTTTGTTGGTTTGTTGGTTTGTTTGTTTGTTGGCTTGTTCGTTTGTTGGTTTTTTGGTTTGTTGGCTTATTGGCTTGTTGGTTTGTTGGTTTTTTGGCTTGTTGGTTTGTTGGTTTATCGGTTTGTTGGTTTGTTGGTTTGTTGGTTTGTTTGTTTGTTGGCTTGTTCGTTTGTTGGTTTGTTGGTTTGTTTGTTTGTTGGTTTGTTCGTTTGTTGGCTTGTTGGTTTGTTGGCTTGTTGGCTTGTTGGTTTGTTAGTTTTTTAGTTTGTTGGCTTGTTTGTTTGTTGGTTTGTTGGTTTATTTGTTTGTTCGTTTGTTCGTTTGTTGGCTTGTTGGTTTGTTGGCTTGTTGGCTTGTTGGTTTGTTAGTTTTTTAGTTTGTTGGCTTGTTTGTTTGTTGGTTTGTTGGTTTATTTGTTTGTTCGTTTGTTGGCTTGTTGGTTTGTTGGTTTGTTGGTTTGTTGGTTTGTTGGTTTGTTGGTTTCTTGGCTTGTTGGTTTGTTGGCTTGTTGGTTTGTTAGTTTTTTAGTTTGTTGGCTTGTTTGTTTGTTGGTTTGTTGGTTTATTTGTTTGTTCGTTTGTTGGCTTGTTGGTTTGTTGGTTTGTTGGTTTGTTGGTTTGTTGGTTTGTTGGTTTGTTGGTTTGTTGGTTTCTTGGCTTGTTGGTTTGTTGGTTTGTTGGTTTGTTGGTTTGTTGGTTTGTTGGTTTGTTGGTTTGTTGGTTTGTTGGTTTGTTGGTTTGTTCGTTTGTTGGTTTGTTGGTTTGTTTGTTTGTTGGTTTGTTGGTTTGTTGGTTTGTTGTTTTGTTGGTTTGTTTGTTTGTTGGTTTGTTGGTTTGTTGGTTTGTTGGCTTGTTGGTTTGTTGGTTTGTTGGTTTGTTGGTTTGTTTGTTTGTTGGCTTGTTCGTTTGTTGGTTTTTTGGTTTGTTGGCTTATTGGCTTGTTGGTTTGTTGGTTTTTTGGCTTGTTGGTTTGTTGGTTTATCGGTTTGTTGGTTTGTTGGTTTGTTTGTTTGTTGGCTTGTTCGTTTGTTGGCTTGTTGGTTTGTTGGCTTGTTGGCATGTTGGCTTGTTGGTTTGGTGGTTTTTTGGTTTGTTGGCTTTTTGGTTTGTTGGTTTGTTGGTTTGTTTGTTTGTTGGTTTGTTCGTTTGTTGGCTTGTTGGTTTGTTGGCTTGTTGGCTTGTTGGTTTGTTAGTTTTTTAGTTTGTTGGCTTGTTTGTTTGTTGGTTTGTTGGTTTATTTGTTTGTTCGTTTGTTGGCTTGTTGGTTTGTTGGTTTGTTGGTTTGTTGGTTTGTTGGTTTGTTGGTTTCTTGGCTTGTTGGTTTGTTGGTTTGTTGGTTTGTTGGTTTGTTGGTTTGTTGGTTTGTTGGTTTGTTGGTTTGTTGGTTCGTCGGTTTGTTGGTGTGTTTGTTTGTTGGTTTGATCGTTTGTTGGCTTGTTGGTTTGTTGGTTTGTTAGTTTGTTGGCTTGTTGGTTTGTTCGTTTGTTAGTTTGTTGGTTTTTTGGTTTGTTGGCTTGTTGGCTTGTTGGTTTGTTGGTTTGTTGGCTTGTTGGCTTGTTGGTTTGTTGGTTTTTTTGGTTTGTTGGCTTGTTGGTTTGTTGGTTTGTTGGTTTATTTGTTTGTTCGTGTGTTGGCTTGTTGGTTTGTTGGCTTGTTGGTTTGTTCGTTTGTTGGTTTGTTGGTTTGTTGGTTTTTTCGTTTGTTGGTTCGTTGGTTTGTTGGTTTGTTGGTTTGTTGGTTTGTTGGTTTGTTGGTTTGTTGGTTTGATGGTTTGTTGTTTTGTTGGTTTGTTGGTTTGTTGGTTTGTTTGTTTGTTGGTTTGTTGGCTTGTTGGTTTGTTCGTTTGTTGGCTTGTTGGTTTGTTGGTTTGTTCGTTTGTTGGTTTGTTGGTTTGTTGGTTTGTTGGTTTGTTGGTTTGTTGGTTTGTTCGTTCGTTGTTTCGTTGGTTAGTTGGTTTGTTGGTTTGTTGGTTTTTTGGTTTGTTGGTTTGTTGGTTTGTTGGTTTGTCCATTTGTTGGTTTGTTGGTTTGTTGGTTTGTTGGTTTGTTGGTTTGTTGGCTTGTTGGTTTGTTGGTATGTTGGTTTGTTGGTTTGTTGGTTTGTTGGTTTGTTGGTTTGTTGTTTTGTTGGTTTGTTTGTTTGTTGGATTGTTGGTTTGTTTGTTTGTTGGTTTGTTCGTTTGTTGGTTTTTTGGTTTGTTGGCTTGTTGGTTTGTTGGTTTGTTGGTTTGTTGGTTTATTGGTTTGTTGGTTTATTCGTTTGTTGGTTTGTTGATTTGTTGGTTTGTTGGTTTGTTGGTATGTTGGTTTGTTGGTTTGTTGGTTTGTTGGTAAGTTGGTTTGTTGGTTTGTTGGTTTGTTGGTTTGTTGGTTTTTTGGTTTGTTGGTTTGTTGGTTTGTTAGTTTGTTCGTTTGTTGGTTTGTTGGTTTGTTGGTTTGTTGGTTTGTTGGTTTGTTGGTTTGATGGCTTGTTAGTTTGTTGGTATGTTGGTTTGTTGGTTTGTTGGTTTGTTGGTTTGTTGGTTTGTTGTTTTGTTGGTTTGTTTGTTTGTTGGTTTGTTTGTTTTTTGGTTTGTTGGCTTGTTAGTTTGTTAGTTTGTTGGTTTGTTGGTTTGTTGGTTTGTTTGTTTGTTGGCTTGTTCGTTTGTTGGTTTTTTGGTTTGTTGGCTTATTGGCTTGTTGGTTTGTTAGTTTTTTGGTTTGTTGGCTTGTTTGTTTGTTGGTTTGTTGGTTTATTTGTTTGTTCGTTTGTTGGCTTGTTGGTTTGTTGGTTTGTTGGTTTGTTGGTTTGTTGGTTTCTTGGCTTGTTGGTTTGTTGGTTTGTTGGTTTGTTGGTTTGTTGGTTTGTTGGTTTGTTGGTTTGTTGGTTTGTCGGTTTGTTGGTTTGTTGGTTTGTTGGTTTGTTCGTTTGTTGGCTTGTTGGTTTGTTGGTTTGTTTGTTTGTTGGTTTGTTGGTTTGTTCGTTTGTTAGTTTGTTGGTTTTTTGGTTTGTTGGCTTGTTGGCTTGTTGGTTTGTTGGTTTCTTGGTTTGTTGGTTTGTTGGTTTGTTGGTTTATTTGTTTGTAGGTTTGTTGATTTGTTGATTTGTTGGTTTGTTCGCTTGTTGGTTTGTTGATTTGTTGGTTTGTTGGTTTGTTTGTTTGTTGGTTTGGTCGTTTGTTGGTTTGTTCGTTTGTTTGCTTGTTGGATTGTTGGTTTTTTGGTTTGTTGGCTTGTTGGTTTGTTGGTTTGTTCGTTTGTTGGTTTGTTGGTTTGCTGGTTTGTTGGTTTGTTGGTTTGTTGGTTTGTTGGTTTGTTGGTTTGTTGGTTTGTTGGTTTGTTGGTTTGTTGGTATGTTGGTATGTTCGTTTGTTGGTTTGTTAATTTGTTGGTTTGTTGGTTTGTTGTTTTGTTGGTTTGTTTGTTTGTTGGTTTGTTAGTTTGTTTGTTTGTTGGTTTGTTCGTTTGTTGGTTTTTTGGTTTGTTGGCTTGTTGGTTTGTTGGTTTGTTGGTTTGTTGGTTTGTTGGTTTATTGGTTTGTTGGTTTATTCGTTTGTTGGTTTGTTGATTTGTTGGTTTGTTGGTTTGTTGATTTGTTGGTTTGTTGGTTTGTTGGTATGTTGGTTTGTTGGTTTGTTGGTTTGTTGGTAAGTTGGTTTGTTGGTTTGTTGGTTTGTTGGTTTGTTGGTTTGTTGGTTTGTTGGTTTGTTGGTTTGTTGGTTTGTTCGTTTGTTGGTTTGTTGGTTTGTTGGTTTGTTGGTTTGTTGGTTTGTTGGTTTGTTGGTTTGTTGGTTTGTTGGTTTGTTGGTTTGTTGGTTTGTTCATTTGTTGGCTTGTTGGTTTGTTGGTTTGTTGGTTTGTTGGTTTGTTGGTTTGTTCGTTTGTTAGTTTGTTGGTTTTTTGGTTTGTTGGCTTGTTGGCTTGTTGGTTTGTTGGTTTATTTGTTTGTAGGTTTGTTGATTTGTTGGTTTGTTGGTTTGTTGGCTTGTTGGTTTGTTGATTTGTTGGTTTGTTGGTTTGTTTGTTTGGTCGTTTGTTGGTTTGTTCGTTTGTTTGCTTGTTGGATTGTTGGTTTTTTGGTTTGTTGGCTTGTTGGTTTGTTGGTTTGTTCGTTTGTTGGTTTGTTGGTTTGCTGGTTTGTTGGTTTGTTGGTTTGTTGGTTTGTTGGTTTGTTGGTTTGTTGGTTTGTTGGTTTGTTGGTATGTTGGTATGTTCGTTTGTTGGTTTGTTGGTTTGTTGGCTTGTTGGTTTGTTGGTTTGTTGGTTTGTTGGTTTGTTGGTTTGTTGGTTTTTTGGTTTGATGGTTTGTTGGTTTGTTGGTTTGTTGGTTTCTTCGTTTGTTGGCTTGTTGGTTTGTTGGCTTGTTAGCTTGTTGGTTTATTGGTTTCTTGGTTTGTTTGTTTGTTGGTTTGTTGGATTGTTCGTTTGTTGGTTTGTTGGTTTGTTGGCTTGTTGGTTTGTTGGTTTGTTGGTTTGTTGGTTTGTTGGTTTGTTGGTTTGTTGGTTTTTTGGTTTGATGGTTTGTTGGTTTGTTGGTTTCTTCGTTTGTTGGCTTGTTGGTTTGTTGGCTTGTTGGCTTGTTGGTTTATTGGTTTCTTGGTTTGTTTGTTTGTTGGTTTGTTGGTTTGTTCGTTTGTTCGTTTGTTGGTTTCTTGGTTTGTTGGTTTGTTGGTTTGCTGGTTTGCTGATTTGTTGGTTTGTTGGTTTGTTGGTTTGTTGGCTTGTTGGCTTGTTGGTTCGTTGGTTACTTGTTTTGTTGGTTTGCTGGTTTGTTGGTTTGTTGGTTTGTTGGTTTGGTCGTTTGTTGGTTTTTGGTTTGTTGGTTTGTTGGTTTGTTGGTTTGTTGGTTTGTTCGTTTGTTGGTTTGTTGGGTTGTTGGTTTGTTGGTTTGTTGGTTTGTTCGTTTTTTTGGTTTGTTGATTTGTTGGTTTGTTGGTTTGTTGGTTTGTTGGTTTGTTAGTTTGTTGGTTTGTTGGTTTGTTGGTTTGTTGGTTTGTTGGTTTGTTGGTTTGTTGGTTTGTTGGTTTGTTGGTTTGTTGTTTTGTTGGTTTGTTGGTTTGTTGGCTTGTTGGTTTGTTGGTTTGTTGGTTTGTTGGTTTGTTGGTTTGTTGGTTTGTTGGTTTGTTGGTTTCTTGATTTGTTGGTTTGTTAGTTTGTTGGTTTGTTGGCTTGTTGGTTTGTTCGTTTGTTGGTTTGTTGGTTTGTTGGCTTGTTGGTTTGTTGGTTTCTTGGCCTGTTAATTTGTTGGTTTGTTGGTTTGTTGGTTTGTTGGTTTGTTGGTTTGTTGGTTTGTTGGTTTATTTGGTTTTTTGGTTTGTTGGTTTGTTGGTTTGTTGGTTTGTTGGTTTGTTGGTTTGTTGGTTTGTTGGTTTGTTGGTTTGTTGGTTTCTTGGTTTGTTGGTTTGTTGGTTTGTTGGTTTATTTGGTTGTTGGTTTGTTGATTTGTTGGTTTGTTGGTTTGTTTGTTTGTTGGTTTGGTCGTATGTTGGTTTGTTCGTTTGTTTGCTTGTTGGATTGTTGGTTTTTTGGTTTGTTGGCTTGTTGGTTTGTTGGTTTGTTCGTTTGTTGGTTTGTTGGTTTGCTGGTTTGTTGGTTTGTTGGCTTGTTGGCTTGTTGGTTTGTTGGTTTGTTGGTTTGTTGGTTTGTTGGTTTGTTGGTTTGAGTGTTTGTTCGTTTGTTGGCTTGTTGGTTTGTTGGTTTATTTGGTTGTTGGTTTGTTGATTTGTTGGTTTGTTGGTTTGTTTGTTTGTTGGTTTGGTCGTATGTTGGTTTGTTCGTTTGTTTGCTTGTTGGATTGTTGGTTTTTTGGTTTGTTGGCTTGTTGGTTTGTTGGTTTGTTCGTTTGTTGGTTTGTTCGTTTGTTGGTTTGTTGGTTTGTTGGCTTGTTGGCTTGTTGGTTTGTTGGTTTGTTGGTATGTTGGTTTGTTGGTTTGTTGGTTTGTTGGTTTGTTGGTAAGTTGGTTTGTTGGTTTGTTGGTTTGTTGGTTTGTTGGTTTGTTGGTTTTTTGGTTTGTTGGTTTGTTGGTTTGTTGGTTTGTTCGTTTGTTGGTTTGTTGGTTTGTTGGTTTGTTGGTTTGTTGGTTTGTTGGTTTGATGGCTTGTTAGTTTGTTGGTATGTTGATTTGTTGGTTTGTTGGTTTGTTGGTTTGTTGGTTTGTTGTTTTGTTGGTTTGTTTGTTTGTTGGTTTGTTTGTTTTTTGGTTTGTTGGCTTGTTGGTTTGTTGGTTTGTTGGTTTGTTGGTTTGTTGGTTTGTTTGTTTGTTGGCTTGTTCGTTTGTTGGTTTTTTGGTTTGTTGGCTTATTGGCTTGTTGGTTTGTTAGTTTTTTGGTTTGTTGGCTTGTTTGTTTGTTGGTTTGTTGGTTTATTTGTTTGTTCGTTTGTTGGCTTGTTGGTTTGTTGGTTTGTTGGTTTGTTGGTTTGTTGGTTTCTTGGCTTGTTGGTTTGTTGGTTTGTTGGTTTGTTGGTTTGTTGGTTTGTTGGTTTGTTGGTTTGTTGGTTTGTTGGTTTGTTGGTTTGTTGGTTTGTTGGTTTGTTGGTTTGTTGGTTTGTTGGTTTGTTGGTTTGTTCATTTGTTGGCTTGTTGGTTTGTTGGTTTGTTGGTTTGTTCGTTTGTTGGTTTGTTGGTTTGTTGGTTTGTTGGTTTGTTGGTTTGTTCGTTCGTTGTTTCGTTGGTTAGTTGGTTTGTTGGTTTGTTGGTTTTTTGGTTTGTTGGTTTGTCCATTTGTTGGTTTGTTGGTTTGTTGGTTTGTTGGTTTGTTGGTTTGTTGGCTTGTTGGTTTGTTGGTATGTTGGTTTGTTGGTTTGTTGGTTTGTTGGTTTGTTGGTTTGTTGTTTTGTTGGTTTGTTTGTTTGTTGGATTGCTGGTTTGTTTGTTTGTTGGTTTGTTCGTTTGTTGGTTTTTTGGTTTGTTGGCTTGTTGGTTTGTTGGTTTGTTGGTTTGTTGGTTTATTGGTTTGTTGGTTTATTCGTTTGTTGGTTTGTTGATTTGTTGGTTTGTTGGTTTGTTGGTATGTTGGTTTGTTGGTTTGTTGGTTTGTTGGTTTGTTGGTAAGTTGGTTTGTTGGTTTGTTGGTTTGTTGGTTTGTTGGTTTGTTGGTTTTTTGGTTTGTTGGTTTGTTGGTTTGTTGGTTTGTTCGTTTGTTGGTTTGTTGGTTTGTTGGTTTGTTGGTTTGTTGGTTTGTTGGTTTGATGACTTGTTAGTTTGTTGGTATGTTGATTTGTTGGTTTGTTGGTTTGTTGGTTTGTTGGTTTGTTGTTTTGTTGGTTTGTTTGTTTGTTGGTTTGTTTGTTTTTTGGTTTGTTGGCTTGTTGGTTTGTTGGTTTGTTGGTTTGTTGGTTTGTTGGTTTGTTTGTTTGTTGGCTTGTTCGTTTGTTGGTTTTTTGGTTTGTTGGCTTATTGGCTTGTTGGTTTGTTAGTTTTTTGGTTTGTTGGCTTGTTTGTTTGTTGGTTTGTTGGTTTATTTGTTTGTTCGTTTGTTGGCTTGTTGGTTTGTTGGTTTGTTGGTTTGTTGGTTTGTTGGTTTCTTGGCTTGTTGGTTTGTTGGTTTGTTGGTTTGTTGGTTTGTTGGTTTGTTGGTTTGTTGGTTTGTTGGTTTGTTGGTTTGTTGGTTTGTTGGTTTGTTGGTTTGTTGGTTTGTTGGTTTGTTGGTTTGTTCATTTGTTGGCTTGTTGGTTTGTTGGTTTGTTGGTTTGTTGGTTTGTTGGTTTGTTCGTTTGTTAGTTTGTTGGTTTTTTGGTTTGTTGGCTTGTTGGCTTGTTGGTTTGTTGGTTTATTTGTTTGTAGGTTTGTTGATTTGTTGGTTTGTTGGTTTGTTGGCTTGTTGGTTTGTTGATTTGTTGGTTTGTTGGTTTGTTTGTTTGGTCGTTTGTTGGTTTGTTCGTTTGTTTGCTTGTTGGATTGTTGGTTTTTTGGTTTGTTGGCTTGTTGGTTTGTTGGTTTGTTCGTTTGTTGGTTTGTTGGTTTGCTGGTTTGTTGGTTTGTTGGTTTGTTGGTTTGTTGGTTTGTTGGTTTGTTGGTTTGTTGGTTTGTTGGTATGTTGGTATGTTCGTTTGTTGGTTTGTTGGTTTGTTGGCTTGTTGGTTTGTTGGTTTGTTGGTTTGTTGGTTTGTTGGTTTGTTGGTTTTTTGGTTTGATGGTTTGTTGGTTTGTTGGTTTGTTGGTTTCTTCGTTTGTTGGCTTGTTGGTTTGTTGGCTTGTTAGCTTGTTGGTTTATTGGTTTCTTGGTTTGTTTGTTTGTTGGTTTGTTGGATTGTTCGTTTGTTGGTTTGTTGGTTTGTTGGCTTGTTGGTTTGTTGGTTTGTTGGTTTGTTGGTTTGTTGGTTTGTTGGTTTGTTGGTTTTTTGGTTTGATGGTTTGTTGGTTTGTTGGTTTCTTCGTTTGTTGGCTTGTTGGTTTGTTGGCTTGTTGGCTTGTTGGTTTATTGGTTTCTTGGTTTGTTTGTTTGTTGGTTTGTTGGTTTGTTCGTTTGTTCGTTTGTTGGTTTCTTGGTTTGTTGGTTTGTTGGTTTGCTGGTTTGCTGATTTGTTGGTTTGTTGGTTTGTTGGTTTGTTGGCTTGTTGGCTTGTTGGTTCGTTGGTTACTTGTTTTGTTGGCTTGCTGGTTTGTTGGTTTGTTGGTTTGTTGGTTTGGTCGTTTGTTGGTTTTTGGTTTGTTGGTTTGTTGGTTTGTTGGTTTGTTGGTTTGTTCGTTTGTTGGTTTGTTGGGTTGTTGGTTTGTTGGTTTGTTGGTTTGTTCGTTTTTTTGGTTTGTTGATTTGTTGGTTTGTTGGTTTGTTGGTTTGTTGGTTTGTTAGTTTGTTGGTTTGTTGGTTTGTTGGTTTGTTGGTTTGTTGGTTTGTTGGTTTGTTGGTTTGTTGGTTTGTTGGTTTGTTGTTTTGTTGGTTTGTTGGTTTGTTGGCTTGTTGGTTTGTTGGTTTGTTGGTTTGTTGGTTTGTTGGTTTGTTGGTTTGTTGGTTTGTTGGTTTCTTGATTTGTTGGTTTGTTAGTTTGTTGGTTTGTTGGCTTGTTGGTTTGTTCGTTTGTTGGTTTGTTGGTTTGTTGGCTTGTTGGTTTGTTGGTTTCTTGGCCTGTTAATTTGTTGGTTTGTTGGTTTGTTGGTTTGTTGGTTTGTTGGTTTGTTGGTTTGTTGGTTTATTTGGTTTTTTGGTTTGTTGGTTTGTTGGTTTGTTGGTTTGTTGGTTTGTTGGTTTGTTGGTTTGTTGGTTTGTTGGTTTGTTGGTTTCTTGGTTTGTTGGTTTGTTGGTTTGTTGGTTTATTTGGTTGTTGGTTTGTTGATTTGTTGGTTTGTTGGTTTGTTTGTTTGTTGGTTTGGTCGTATGTTGGTTTGTTCGTTTGTTTGCTTGTTGGATTGTTGGTTTTTTGGTTTGTTGGCTTGTTGGTTTGTTGGTTTGTTCGTTTGTTGGTTTGTTGGTTTGCTGGTTTGTTGGTTTGTTGGCTTGTTGGCTTGTTGGTTTGTTGGTTTGTTGGTTTGTTGGTTTGTTGGTTTGTTGGTTTGAGTGTTTGTTCGTTTGTTGGCTTGTTGGTTTGTTGGTTTATTTGGTTGTTGGTTTGTTGATTTGTTGGTTTGTTGGTTTGTTTGTTTGTTGGTTTGGTCGTATGTTGGTTTGTTCGTTTGTTTGCTTGTTGGATTGTTGGTTTTTTGGTTTGTTGGCTTGTTGGTTTGTTGGTTTGTTCGTTTGTTGGTTTGTTCGTTTGTTGGTTTGTTGGTTTGTTGGCTTGTTGGCTTGTTGGTTTGTTGGTTTGTTGGTTTGTTGGTTTGTTGGTTTGTTGGTTTGTTTGTTTGTTCGTTTGTTGGCTTGTTGGTTTGTTGGTTTCTTGGTTTGTTGGTTTGTTGGTTTGTTGGTTTGTTGGTTTGTTGGTTTGTTGGTTTGTTGGTTTGTTGGTTTGTTGGTTTGTTGGCTTGTTGGTTTGTTGGTTTGTTGGTTTGTTGGTTTGTTGGTTTGTTGGTTTGTTGGTTTGTTGGTTTGTTGGTTTGTTGGTTTGTTGGTTTGTTGGTTTGTTCGTTTGTTGGATTGTTGGGTTGTTGGGTTGTTGGTTTGTTGGTTTGTTGGTTTGTTCGTTTGTTGGTTTGTTGATTTGTTGGTTTGTTGGCTTGTTGGTTTGTTGGTTTGTTGGTTTGTTAGTTTGTTGGTTTGTTGGTTTATTGGTTTGTTGGTTTGTTGGTTTGTTGGTTTGTTGGTTTGTTGGTTTGTTGTTTTGTTGGTTTGTTGGTTTGTTGGTTTGTTGGTTTGTTGGTTTGTTGGTTTGTTGGTTTGTTGGTTTGTTGGTTTGTTAGTTTGTTGGTTTGTTGGTTTGTTGGTTTGTTGGTTTGTGGGTTTGTTGGTTTGTTGGTTTGTTGGTTTGTTGGTTTGTTGGTTTGTTGGTTTATTCGTTTGTTGGTTTGTTGGTTTGTTGGTTTGTTGGTTTGTTGGTAAGTTGGTTTGTTGGTTTGTTGGTTTGTTGGTTTGTTGGTTTGTTGGTTTGTTGGTTTGTTGGTTTGTTCGTTTGTTGGTTTGTTGGTTTGTTGGTTTGTTGGTTTGTTGGTTTGATGGCTTGTTAGTTTGTTGGTATGTTGGTTTGTTGGTTTGTTGGTTTGTTGGTTTGTTGGTTTGTTGGTTTGTTGTTTTGTTGGTTTGTTTGTTTGTTGGTTTGTTTGTTTTTTGGTTTGTTGGCTTGTTGGTTTGTTGGTTTGTTGGTTTGTTGGTTTGTTTGTTTGTTGGCTTGTTCGTTTGTTGGTTTTTTGGTTTGTTGGCTTATTGGCTTGTTGGTTTGTTAGTTTTTTGGTTTGTTGGCTTGTTTGTTTGTTGGTTTGTTGGTTTATTTGTTTGTTCGTTTGTTGGCTTGTTAGTTTGTTGGTTTGTTGGTTTGTTGGTTTGTTGGTTTGTTGGTTTCTTGGCTTGTTGGTTTGTTGGTTTGTTGGTTTGTTGGTTTGTTGGTTTGTTGGTTTGTTGGTTTGTTGGTTTGTTGGTTTGTTGGTTTGTTGGTTTGTTCGTTTGTTAGTTTGTTGGTTTTTTGGTTTGTTGGCTTGTTGGCTTGTTGGTTTGTTGGTTTCTTGGTTTGTTGGTTTGTTGGTTTGTTGGTTTGTTGGTTTATTTGTTTGTAGGTTTGTTGATTTGTTGGTTTGTTGGTTTGTTGGCTTGTTGGTTTGTTGATTTGTTGGTTTGTTGGTTTGTTTGTTTGTTGGTTTGGTCGTTTGTTGGTTTGTTCGTTTGTTTGCTTGTTGGATTGTTGGTTTTTTGGTTTGTTGGCTTGTTGGTTTGTTGGTTTGTTGGTTTGCTGGTTTGTTGGTTTGTTGGTTTGTTGGTTTGTTGGTTTGTTGGTTTGTTGGTTTGTTGGTATGTTGGTATGTTGGTTTGTTGGTTTGTTGGCTTGTTGGTTTGTTGGTTTGTTGGTTTGTTGGTTTGTTGGTTTGTTGGTTTTTTGGTTTGATGGTTTGTTGGTTTGTTGGTTTCTTCGTTTGTTGGCTTGTTGGTTTGTTGGCTTGTTGGCTTGTTGGTTTATTGGTTTCTTGGTTTGTTTGTTTGTTGGTTTGTTGGATTGTTCGTTTGTTCGTTTGTTGGTTTGTTGGTTTGTTGGCTTGTTGGTTTGTTGGTTTGTTGGTTTGTTGGTTTGTTGGTTTGTTGGTTTGTTGGTTTTTTGGTTTGATGGTTTGTTGGTTTGTTGGTTTCTTCGTTTGTTGGCTTGTTGGTTTGTTGGCTTGTTGGCTTGTTAGTTTATTGGTTTCTTGGTTTGTTTGTTTGTTGGTTTGTTGGTTTGTTCGTTTGTTGGTTTGTTGGTTTGTTGGTTTGTTGGTTTGCTGGTTTGCTGGTTTGTTGGTTTGTTGGTTTGTTGGTTTGTTGGCTTGTTGGCTTGTTGGTTCGTTGGTTACTTGTTTTGTTGGTTTGCTGGTTTGTTGGTTTGTTGGTTTGTTGGTTTGGTCGTTTGTTGGTTTTTGGTTTGTTGGTTTGTTGGTTTGTTGGTTTGTTGGTTTGTTCGTTTGTTGGTTTGTTGGGTTGTTGGTTTGTTGGTTTGTTGGTTTGTTCGTTTTTTTGGTTTGTTGATTTATTGGTTTGTTGGCTTGTTGGTTTGTTGTTTTGTTGGTTTGTTAGTTTGTTGGTTTGTTGGTTTGTTGGTTTGTTGGTTTGTTGGTTTGTTGGTTTGTTGGTTTGTTGGTTTGTTGGTTTGTTGGTTTATTGTTTTGTTGGTTTGTTGGTTTGTTGGCTTGTTGGTTTGTTGGTTTGTTGGTTTGTTGGTTTGTTGGTTTGTTGGTTTGTTGGTTTCTTGGTTTGTTGGTTTGTTGGTTTGTTGGTTTGTTGGCTTGTTGGTTTGTTCGTTTGTTGGTTTGTTGGTTTGTTGGTTTGTTGGTTTGTTGGTTTGTTGGTTTGTTGGTTTGTTGGTTTGTTGGTTTGTTGGTTTGTTGGTTTGTTGGTTTGTTGGTTTGTTGGTTTATTTGGTTGTTGGTTTATTGATTTGTTGGTTTGTTGGTTTGTTTGTTTGTTGGTTTGGTCGTATGTTGGTTTGTTCGTTTGTTTGCTTGTTGGATTGTTGGTTTTTTGGTTTATTGGCTTGTTGGTTTGTTGGTTTGTTCGTTTGTTGGTTTGTTGGTTTGCTGGTTTGTTGGTTTGTTGGTATGTTTGTTTGTTGGTTTGTTGGTTTGTTGGCTTGTTGGTTTGTTGGTTTGTTGGTTTGTTGGTTTGTTGGTTTGTTGGTTTGTTGGTTTGTTTGTTTGTTCGTTTGTTGGCTTGTTGGTTTGTTTGTTTCTTGGTTTGTTGGTTTGTTGGTTTGTTGGTTTGTTGGTTTGTTGGTTTGTTGGTTTGTTGGTTTGTTGGTTTGTTGGCTTGTTGGTTTGTTGGTTTGTTGGTTTGTTGGTTTGTTGGTTTGTTGGTTTGTTGGTTTGTTGGTTTGTTGGTTTGTTGGTTTGTTGGTTTGTTCGTTTGTTGGATTGTTGGGTTGTTGGTTTGTTGGTTTGTTGGTTTGTTCGTTTGTTGGTTTGTTGATTTGTTGGTTTGTTGGCTTGTTGGTTTGTTGGTTTGTTGGTTTGTTAGTTTGTTGGTTTGTTGGTTTGTTGGTTTGTTGGTTTGTTGGTTTGTTGGTTTGTTGGTTTGTTGGTTTGTTGTTTTGTTGGTTTGTTGGTTTGTTGGTTTGTTGGTTTGTTGGTTTGTTGGTTTGTTGGTTTGTTGGTTTGTTGGTTTGTTGGTTTGTTGGTTTGTTGGTTTGTTGGTTTGTTGGTTTGTTGGTTTGTTGGTTTGTTGGTTTGTTGGTTTGTTGGCTTGTTGGTTTGTTGGTTTGTTCGTTTGTTCGTTTGTTGGCTTGTTGGTTTGTTGGTTTGTTGGTCTGTTGGTTTGTTGGTTTGTTGGTTTGTTGGTTTGTTGGTTTGTTGGTTTGTTGGTTTGTTGGTTTGTTGGTTTGTTGGTTTGTTGGTTTGTTGGTTTGTTGGTTTGTTGGTTTGTTGGTTTGTTGGTTTGTTGGTTTGTTGGTTTGTAGGTTTGTTTGTTTGTTGGTTTGTTGGTTTGTTGGTTTGTTGGCTTGTTGGTTTGTTGGTTTGTTGGTTTGTTGGTTTGTTGGTCTGTTGGTTTGTTGGTTTGTTGGTTTGTTGGTTTGTTGGTTTGTTGGTTTGTTGGTTTGTTGGTTTGTTGGTTTGTTGGTTTGTTGGTTTGTTGGTTTGTTGGTTTGTTGGTTTGTTGGTTTGTTGGTTTGTTGGTTTGTTGGTTTGTTGGTTTGTTGGTTTGCTGGTTTATTTGTTTGTTGGTTTGTTGATTTGTTGGTTTGTTGGTTTGGTCGTTTGTTGGTTTGTTCGTTTGTTTGCTTGTTGGATTGTTGGTTTTTTGGTTTGTTGGTTTGTTAGTTTGTTCGTTTGTTGGCTTGTTGATTTGTTGGTTTGTTGGCTTGTTGGTTTGTTGGTTTGTTGGTTTGTTAGTTTGTTGGTTTGTTGGTTTGTTGGTTTGTTGGTTTGTTGGTTTGTTGTTTTGTTGGTTTGTTGGTTTGTTGGTTTGTTGGTTTGTTGGTTCGTTGGTTACTTGGTTTGTTGGTTTGCTGGTTTGTTGGTTTGTTGGTTTGGTCGTTTGTTGGTTTTTTGGTTTGTTGGTGTGTTGGTTTGTTGGTTTGTTGGTTTGTTGGTTTGTTGGTTTGTTGGTTTGTTGGTTTGTTGGTTTGTTGGTTTGTTGGTTTGTTGGTTTGTTGGTTTGTTGGTGTGTTGGTTTGTTGGTTAGTTGGTTTGTTGGTTTGTTGGTTTGTTGGTTTGTTGGTTTGTTGGTTTGTTGGTTTGTTGGTTTGTTGGTTTGTTGGTTTGTTGGTTTGTTGGTTTGTTGGTTTGTTGGTTTGTTGGTTTGTATTTTTGTTGGTTTGTTGGTTTGCTGGGTTGTTGATTTGTTGGTTTTGTTGGTTTGTTGGTTTGTTGGTTTGTTGGTTTTTTCTTCTTGTTGGTTTGTTGGCTTGTTGGTTTGTTGGTTTGTTGGTTTGTTGGTTTGTTGGGTTGTTGGTTTGTTGGTTTGTTGGTTTGTTGGTTTGTTGAATTGTTGGTTTGTTGGTTTGTTGGTTTGTTGGTTTGTTGGTTTGTTGGTTTGTTGGTTTGTTGGTTTGTTGGTTTGTTGTTTTGTTGGTTTGTTGGTTTGTTGGTTTGTTGGTTTGTTGGTTTGTTGGTTTGTTAGTTTGTTGGTTTGTTGGTTTGTTGGTTTGTTGGCTTGTTGGTTTGTTGGTTTGCTGATTTTTTTCGTTTCTTGGTTTTTTGGTTTGTTGGTTTGTTGGATTGTTGGTTTGTTGGATTGTTGGTTTCTTGGTTTCTTGGTTTGTTAGTTTGTTGGTTTGTTGGTTTGTTGGTTTGTTGGTTTGTTGGTTTGTTGGTTTGTTGGTTTGTTGGTTTGTTGGTTTGTTGATTTGTTGGTTTGTTGGTTTGTTGGTTTGTTGGTTTGTTGGTTTGTTGGTTTGTTGGTTTGTTGGTTGTTGGTTTGTTGGTTTGTTTGTTTGTTGGTTTGTTGGTTTGTTGGTTTGTTGGTTTGTTGGTTTGTTGGTTTGTTGGTTTGTTGGTTTGTTGGTTTGTTGGTTTGTTGGTTTGTTCGTTTGTTGGTTTGTTGGTTTGTTGGTTTGTTGGTTTGTTGGTTTGTTGGTTTGTTGATTTGTTGGTTTGTTGGTTTGTTGGTTTGTTGGTTTGTTGGTTTGTTGGTTTGTTGGTTTGTTCGTTTGTTGGTTTGTTGGTTTGTTGGTTTGTTGGTTTGTTGGTTTGTTGGTTTGTTGGTTTGTTGGTTTGTTGGTTTGTTGGTTTGTTGGTTTGTTGGCTTGTTTGTTTGTTGGCTTGTTGGTTTGTTGGTTTGTTGGTTTGTTGGTTTGTTGGTTTGTTGGCTTGTTGGCTTGTTGGATTGTTGGTTTGTTGGTTTCTTGGTTTGTTGGTTTGTTGGTTTGTTCGTTTGTTGGTTTGTTGGTTTGTTGGTTTGTTGGTTTGTTGGTTTGTTCGTTTGTTGGTTTGTTGGTTTGTTCGTTTTTTTGGTTTGTTGATTTATTGGTTTGTTGGCTTGTTGGTTTGTTGTTTTGTTGGTTTGTTAGTTTGTTGGTTTGTTGGTTTGTTGGTTTGTTGGTTTGTTGGTTTGTTGGTTTGTTGGTTTGTTGGTTTGTTGGTTTGTTGGTTTATTGTTTTGTTGGTTTGTTGGTTTGTTGGCTTGTTGGTTTGTTGGTTTGTTGGTTTGTTGGTTTGTTGGTTTGTTGGTTTGTTGGTTTCTTGGTTTGTTGGTTTGTTGGTTTGTTGGTTTGTTGGCTTGTTGGTTTGTTCGTTTGTTGGTTTGTTGGTTTGTTGGCTTGTTGGTTTGTTGGTTTCTGGGTCTGTTAATTTGTTGGTTTGTTGGTTTGTTGGTTTTTTGGTTTGTTGGTTTATTTGGTTTTTTGGTTTGTTGGTTTGTTGGTTTGTTGGTTTGTTGGTTTGTTGGTTTGTTGGTTTGTTGGTTTGTTGGTTTGTTGGTTTGTTGGTTTGTTGGTTTGTTGGTTTATTTGGTTGTTGGTTTATTGATTTGTTGGTTTGTTGGTTTGTTTGTTTGTTGGTTTGGTCGTATGTTGGTTTGTTCGTTTGTTTGCTTGTTGGATTGTTGGTTTTTTGGTTTATTGGCTTGTTGGTTTGTTGGTTTGTTCGTTTGTTGGTTTGTTGGTTTGCTGGTTTGTTGGTTTGTTGGTATGTTTGTTTGTTGGTTTGTTGGTTTGTTGGCTTGTTGGTTTGTTGGTTTGTTGGTTTGTTGGTTTGTTGGTTTGTTGGTTTGTTGGTTTGTTGGTTTGTTGGTTTGTTTGTTTGTTCGTTTGTTGGCTTGTTGGTTTGTTTGTTTCTTGGTTTGTTGGTTTGTTGGTTTGTTGGTTTGTTGGTTTGTTGGTTTGTTGGTTTGTTGGTTTGTTGGCTTGTTGGTTTGTTGGTTTGTTGGTTTGTTGGTTTGTTGGTTTGTTGGTTTGTTGGTTTGTTGGTTTGTTGGTTTGTTGGTTTGTTGGTTTGTTCGTTTGTTGGATTGTTGGGTTGTTGGTTTGTTGGTTTGTTGGTTTGTTCGTTTGTTGGTTTGTTGATTTGTTGGTTTGTTGGCTTGTTGGTTTGTTGGTTTGTTGGTTTGTTGGTTTGTTGGTTTGTTGGTTTGTTGGTTTGTTGGTTTGTTGGTTTGTTGGTTTGTTGGTTTGTTGTTTTGTTGGTTTGTTGGTTTGTTGGTTTGTTGGTTTGTTGGTTTGTTGGTTTGTTGGTTTGTTGGTTTGTTGGTTTGTTGGTTTGTTGGTTTGTTGGTTTGTTGGTTTGTTGGTTTGTTGGTTTGTTGGTTTGTTGGTTTGTTGGCTTGTTGGTTTGTTGGTTTGTTCGTTTGTTCGTTTGTTGGCTTGTTGGTTTGTTGGTTTGTTGGTCTGTTGGTTTGTTGGTTTGTTGGTTTGTTGGTTTGTTGGTTTGTTGGTTTGTTGGTTTGTTGGTTTGTTGGTTTGTTGGTTTGTTGGTTTGTTGGTTTGTTGGTTTGTTGGTTTGTTGGTTTGTAGGTTTGTTTGTTTGTTGGTTTGTTGGTTTGTTGGTTTGTTGGCTTGTTGGTTTGTTGGTTTGTTGGTTTGTTGGTTTGTTGGTCTGTTGGTTTGTTGGTTTGTTGGTTTGTTGGTTTGTTGGTTTGTTGGTTTGTTGGTTTGTTGGTTTGTTGGTTTGTTGGTTTGTTGGTTTGTTGGTTTGTTGGTTTGTTGGTTTGTTGGTTTGTTGGTTTGTTGGTTTGTTGGTTTGTTGGTTTGTTGGTTTGTTGGTTTGCTGGTTTATTTGTTTGTTGGTTTGTTGATTTGTTGGTTTGTTGGTTTGGTCGTTTGTTGGTTTGTTCGTTTGTTTGCTTGTTGGATTGTTGGTTTTTTGGTTTGTTGGTTTGTTAGTTTGTTCGTTTGTTGGCTTGTTGATTTGTTGGTTTGTTGGCTTGTTGGTTTGTTGGTTTGTTGGTTTGTTAGTTTGTTGGTTTGTTGGTTTGTTGGTTTGTTGGTTTGTTGGTTTGTTGTTTTGTTGGTTTGTTGGTTTGTTGGTTTGTTGGTTTGTTGGTTCGTTGGTTACTTGGTTTGTTGGTTTGCTGGTTTGTTGGTTTGTTGGTTTGGTCGTTTGTTGGTTTTTTGGTTTGTTGGTGTGTTGGTTTGTTGGTTTGTTGGTTTGTTGGTTTGTTGGTTTGTTGGTTTGTTGGTTTGTTGGTTTGTTGGTTTGTTGGTTTGTTGGTTTGTTGGTGTGTTGGTTTGTTGGTTAGTTGGTTTGTTGGTTTGTTGGTTTGTTGGTTTGTTGGTTTGTTGGTTTGTTGGTTTGTTGGTTTGTTGGTTTGTTGGTTTGTTGGTTTGTTGGTTTGTTGGTTTGTTGGTTTGTTGGTTTGTTGGTTTGTATTTTTGTTGGTTTGTTGGTTTGCTGGGTTGTTGATTTGTTGGTTTTGTTGGTTTGTTGGTTTGTTGGTTTGTTGCTTTTTCTTCTTGTTGGTTTGTTGGCTTGTTGGTTTGTTGGTTTGTTGGTTTGTTGGTTTGTTGGGTTGTTGGTTTGTTGGTTTGTTGGTTTGTTGGTTTGTTGAATTGTTGGTTTGTTGGTTTGTTGGTTTGTTGGTTTGTTGGTTTGTTGGTTTGTTGGTTTGTTGGTTTGTTGTTTTGTTGGTTTGTTGGTTTGTTGGTTTGTTGGTTTGTTGGTTTGTTGGTTTGTTAGTTTGTTGGTTTGTTGGTTTGTTGGTTTGTTGGCTTGTTGGTTTGTTGGTTTGCTGATTTTTTTCGTTTCTTGGTTTTTTGGTTTGTTGGTTTGTTGGATTGTTGGTTTGTTGGATTGTTGGTTTCTTGGTTTCTTGGTTTGTTAGTTTGTTGGTTTGTTGGTTTGTTGGTTTGTTGGTTTGTTGGTTTGTTGGTTTGTTGGTTTGTTGGTTTGTTGATTTGTTGGTTTGTTGGTTTGTTGGTTTGTTGGTTTGTTGGTTTGTTGGTTTGTTGGTTTGTTGGTTGTTGGTTTGTTGGTTTGTTTGTTTGTTGGTTTGTTGGTTTGTTGGTTTGTTGGTTTGTTGGTTTGTTGGTTTGTTGGTTTGTTGGTTTGTTGGTTTGTTGGTTTGTTGGTTTGTTGGTTTGTTCGTTTGTTGGTTTGTTGGTTTGTTGGTTTGTTGGTTTGTTGGTTTGTTGGTTTGTTGATTTGTTGGTTTGTTGGTTTGTTGGTTTGTTGGTTTGTTGGTTTGTTGGTTTGTTGGTTTGTTCGTTTGTTGGTTTGTTGGTTTGTTGGTTTGTTGGTTTGTTGGTTTGTTGGTTTGTTGGTTTGTTGGTTTGTTGGTTTGTTGGTTTGTTGGTTTGTTGGCTTGTTTGTTTGTTGGCTTGTTGGTTTGTTGGTTTGTTGGTTTGTTGGTTTGTTGGTTTGTTGGCTTGTTGGCTTGTTGGATTGTTGGTTTGTTGGTTTCTTGGTTTGTTGGTTTGTTGGTTTGTTCGTTTGTTGGTTTGTTGGTTTGTTGGTTTGTTGGTGTGTTGGTTTGATGGTTTGTTGATTTGCTGGTTTGTTGGTTTGTTGGTTTGTTGGTTTGTTGGTTTGTTGGTTTGTTGGTTTGTTGGCTTAATTGTTTGTTGGCTTGTTGGTTTGTTGGTTTGTTGGTTTGTTGGTTTGTTGGTTTGTTGGTTTGTTGGTTTGTTGGTTTGTTGGTTTGTTGGTTTGTTGGTTTGTTGGTTTGTTGGTTTGTTGGCATGTTGGCTTGTTGGTTTGTTGGTTTGTTGGTTTGTTGGTTTGTTGGTTTGTTGGTTTGTTGGTTTGTTGGTTTATTATTTTGTTGGTTTATTGGCTTGTTGGTTTGTTGGTTTGTTGGTTTGTTGGTTTGTGGTTTGTTGGTATGTTAGTTTGTTGGTTTGTTGGCTTGTTGGTTTATTCGTTTGTTGGTTTGTTGGTTTGTTGGTTTGTTGGCTTGTTGGTTTGTTGGTTTGTTGGCTTGTTGGTTTGTTGGTTTCTTGGTCTGTTAATTTGTTGGTTTGTTGGTTTGTTGGTTTGTTGGTTTGTTGGTTTTTTGGTTTGTTGGTTTATTTGGTTTTTTGGTTTGTTGGTTTGTTGGTTTGTTGGTTTGTTGGTTTGTTGGTTTGTTGGTTTGTTGGTTTGTTGGTTTGTTGGTTTGTTGGTTTGTTGGTTTGTTGGTTTATTGGTTTATTTGGTTGTTGGTTTATTGATTTGTTGGTTTGTTGGTTTGTTTGTTTGTTGGTTTGGTCGTATGTTGGTTTGTTCGTTTGTTTGCTTGTTGGATTGTTGGTTTTTTGGTTTATTGGCTTGTTGGTTTGTTGGTTTGTTCGTTTGTTGGTTTGTTGGTTTGCTGGTTTGTTGGTTTGTTGGTATGTTTGTTTGTTGGTTTGTTGGTTTGTTGGCTTGTTGGTTTGTTGGTTTGTTGGTTTGTTGGTTTGTTAATTTGTTGGTTTGTTGGTTTGTTTGTTTGTTCGTTTGTTGGCTTGTTGGTTTGTTGGTTTGTTGGTTTGTTGGTTTGTTGGTTTGTTGGTTTGTTGGTTTGTTGGTTTGTTGGTTTGTTGGTTTGTTGGTTTGATGGCTTGTTGGTTTGTTGGTTTGTTGGTTTGTTGGTTTGTTGGTTTGTTGGTTTGTTGGTTTGTTGGTTTGTTGGTTTGTTGGTTTGTTGGTTTGTTGGTTTGTTGGTTTGTTCGTTTGTTGGATTGTTGGGTTTTTGGTTTGTTGGTTTGTTGGTTTGTTCGTTTGTTGGTTTGTTGATTTGTTGGTTTGTTGGCTTGTTAGTTTGTTGGTTTGTTGGTTTGTTAGTTTGTTGGTTTGTTGGTTTGTTGGTTTGTTGGTTTATTATTTTGTTGGTTTATTGGCTTGTTGGTTTGTTGGTTTGTTGGTTTGTTGGTTTGTGGTTTGTTGGTATGTTAGTTTGTTGGTTTGTTGGCTTGTTGGTTTATTCGTTTGTTGGTTTGTTGGTTTGTTGGTTTGTTGGCTTGTTGGTTTGTTGGTTTGTTGGCTTGTTGGTTTGTTGGTTTCTTGGTCTGTTAATTTGTTGGTTTGTTGGTTTGTTGGTTTGTTGGTTTGTTGGTTTTTTGGTTTGTTGGTTTATTTGGTTTTTTGGTTTGTTGGTTTGTTGGTTTGTTGGTTTGTTGGTTTGTTGGTTTGTTGGTTTGTTGGTTTGTTGGTTTGTTGGTTTGTTGGTTTGTTGGTTTATTGGTTTATTTGGTTGTTGGTTTATTGATTTGTTGGTTTGTTGGTTTGTTTGTTTGTTGGTTTGGTCGTATGTTGGTTTGTTCGTTTGTTTGCTTGTTGGATTGTTGGTTTTTTGGTTTATTGGCTTGTTGGTTTGTTGGTTTGTTCGTTAGTTGGTTTGTTGGTTTGCTGGTTTGTTGGTTTGTTGGTATGTTTGTTTGTTGGTTTGTTGGTTTGTTGGCTTGTTGGTTTGTTGGTTTGTTGGTTTGTTGGTTTGTTAATTTGTTGGTTTGTTGGTTTGTTTGTTTGTTCGTTTGTTGGCTTGTTGGTTTGTTGGTTTGTTGGTTTGTTGGTTTGTTGGTTTGTTGGTTTGTTGGTTTGTTGGTTTGTTGGTTTGTTGGTTTGTTGGTTTGATGGCTTGTTGGTTTGTTGGTTTGTTGGTTTGTTGGTTTGTTGGTTTGTTGGTTTGTTGGTTTGTTGGTTTGTTGGTTTGTTGGTTTGTTGGTTTGTTGGTTTGTTGGTTTGTTCGTTTGTTGGATTGTTGGGTTGTTGGTTTGTTGGTTTGTTGGTTTGTTCGTTTGTTGGTTTGTTGATTTGTTGGTTTGTTGGCTTGTTAGTTTGTTGGTTTGTTGGTTTGCTAGTTTGTTGGTTTGTTGGTTTGTTGGTTTGTTGGTTTGTTGGTTTGTTGGTTTGTTGGTTTGTTGTTTTGTTGGTTTGTTGGTTTGTTGGTTTGTTGGTTTGTTGGTTTGTTGGTTTGTTGGTTTGTTGGTTTGTTGGTTTGTTGGTTTGTTGGTTTATTGGTTTGTTGGTTTGTTGGTTTGTTGGTTTGTTGGTTTGTTGGTTTGTTGGTTTGTTGGCTTGTTGGTTTGTTGGTTTGTTCGTTTGTTCGTTTGTTGGCTTGTTGGTTTGTTTGTTTGTTGGTCTGTTGGTTTGTTGGTTTGTTGGTTTGTTGGTTTGTTGGTTTGTTGGTTTGTTGGTTTGTTGGTTTGTTGGTTTGTTGGTTTGTTGGTTTGTTGGTTTGTTGGTTTGTTGGTTTGTTGGTTTGTTGGTTTGTTGGTTTGTTGGTTTGTTGGTCTGTTGGTTTGTTGGTTTGTTGGTTTGTTGGTTTGTTGGTTTGTTGGTTTGTTGGTTTGTTGGCTTGTTGGTTTGTTGGTTTGTTGGTTTGTTGGTTTGCTGGTTTGTTGGTTTGTTGGTTTGTTGGTTTGTTGGTTTGTTGGTTTGTTGGTTTGTTGGTTTGTTGGTTTGCTGGTTTATTTGTTTGTTGGTTTGTTGATTTGTTGGTTTGTTGGTTTGGTCGTTTGTTGGTTTGTTCGTTTGTTTGCTTGTTGGATTGTTGGTTTTTTGGTTTGTTGGTTTGTTAGTTTGTTCGTTTGTTGGCTTGTTGATTTGTTGGTTTGTTGGCTTGTTGGTTTGTTGGTTTGTTGGTTTGTTAGTTTGTTGGTTTGTTGGTTTGTTGGTTTGTTGGTTTGTTGGTTTGTTGTTTTGTTGGTTTGTTGGTTTGTTGGTTTGTTGGTTTGTTGGTTCGTTGGTTACTTGGTTTGTTGGTTTGCTGGTTTGTTGGTTTGTTGGTTTGTTGGTTTGGTCGTTTGTTGGTTTTTTGGTTTGTTGGTGTGTTGGTTTGTTGGTTTGTTGGTTTGTTGGTTTGTTGGTTTGTTGGTTTGTTGGTTTGTTGGTTTGTTGGTTTGTTGGTTTGTTGGTTTGTTGGTGTGTTGGTTTGTTGGTTTGTTGGTTTGTTGGTTTGTTGGTTTGTTGGTTTGTTGGTTTGTTGGTTTGTTGGTTTGTTGGTTTGTTGGTTTGTTGGTTTGTTGGTTTGTTGGTTTGTTGGTTTGTTGGTTTGTTGGTTTGTTGGTTTGTATTTTTGTTGGTTTGTTGGTTTGCTGGGTTGTTGATTTGTTGGTTTTGTTGGTTTGTTGGTTTGTTGGTTTGTTGGTTTTTTCTTTTTGTTGGTTTGTTGGCTTGTTGGTTTGTTGGTTTGTTGGTTTGTTGGGTTGTTGGTTTGTTGGTTTGTTGGTTTGTTGGTTTGTTGGTTTGTTGGTTTGTTGGTTTGTTGGTTTGTTGGTTTGTTGGTTTGTTGGTTTGTTGGTTTGTTGGTTTGTTGTTTTGTTGGTTTGTTGGTTTGTTGGTATGTTTGTTTGTTGGTTTGTTGGTTTGTTGGCTTGTTGGTTTGTTGGTTTGTTGGTTTGTTGGTTTGTTAATTTGTTGGTTTGTTGGTTTGTTTGTTTGTTCGTTTGTTGGCTTGTTGGTTTGTTGGTTTGTTGGTTTGTTGGTTTGTTGGTTTGTTGGTTTGTTGGTTTGTTGGTTTGTTGGTTTGTTGGTTTGTTGGTTTGATGGCTTGTTGGTTTGTTGGTTTGTTGGTTTGTTGGTTTGTTGGTTTGTTGGTTTGTTGGTTTGTTGGTTTGTTGGTTTGTTGGTTTGTTGGTTTGTTGGTTTGTTGGTTTGTTCGTTTGTTGGATTGTTGGGTTGTTGGTTTGTTGGTTTGTTGGTTTGTTCGTTTGTTGGTTTGTTGATTTGTTGGTTTGTTGGCTTGTTAGTTTGTTGGTTTGTTGGTTTGTTAGTTTGTTGGTTTGTTGGTTTGTTGGTTTGTTGGTTTATTATTTTGTTGGTTTATTGGCTTGTTGGTTTGTTGGTTTGTTGGTTTGTTGGTTTGTGGTTTGTTGGTATGTTAGTTTGTTGGTTTGTTGGCTTGTTGGTTTATTCGTTTGTTGGTTTGTTGGTTTGTTGGTTTGTTGGCTTGTTGGTTTGTTGGTTTGTTGGCTTGTTGGTTTGTTGGTTTCTTGGTCTGTTAATTTGTTGGTTTGTTGGTTTGTTGGTTTGTTGGTTTGTTGGTTTTTTGGTTTGTTGGTTTATTTGGTTTTTTGGTTTGTTGGTTTGTTGGTTTGTTGGTTTGTTGGTTTGTTGGTTTGTTGGTTTGTTGGTTTGTTGGTTTGTTGGTTTGTTGGTTTGTTGGTTTATTGGTTTATTTGATTGTTGGTTTATTGATTTGTTGGTTTGTTGGTTTGTTTGTTTGTTGGTTTGGTCGTATGTTGGTTTGTTCGTTTGTTTGCTTGTTGGATTGTTGGTTTTTTGGTTTATTGGCTTGTTGGTTTGTTGGTTTGTTCGTTTGTTGGTTTGTTGGTTTGCTGGTTTGTTGGTTTGTTGGTATGTTTGTTTGTTGGTTTGTTGGTTTGTTGGCTTGTTGGTTTGTTGGTTTGTTGGTTTGTTGGTTTGTTAATTTGTTGGTTTGTTGGTTTGTTTGTTTGTTCGTTTGTTGGCTTGTTGGTTTGTTGGTTTGTTGGTTTGTTGGTTTGTTGGTTTGTTGGTTTGTTGGTTTGTTGGTTTGTTGGTTTGTTGGTTTGTTGGTTTGTTGGTTTGATGGCTTGTTGGTTTGTTGGTTTGTTGGTTTGTTGGTTTGTTGGTTTGTTGGTTTGTTGGTTTGTTGGTTTGTTGGTTTGTTGGTTTGTTGGTTTGTTGGTTTGTTCGTTTGTTGGATTGTTGGGTTGTTGGTTTGTTGGTTTGTTGGTTTGTTCGTTTGTTGGTTTGTTGATTTGTTGGTTTGTTGGCTTGTTAGTTTGTTGGTTTGTTGGTTTGTTAGTTTGTTGTTTTGTTGGTTTGTTGGTTTGTTGGTTTGTTGGTTTGTTGGTTTGTTGGTTTGTTGTTTTGTTGGTTTGTTGGTTTGTTGGTTTGTTGGTTTGTTGGTTTGTTGGTTTGTTGGTTTGTTGGTTTGTTGGTTTGTTGGTTTGTTGGTTTGTTGGTTTGTTGGTTTGTTGGTTTGTTGGTTTGTTGGTTTGTTGGTTTGTTGGTTTGTTGGTTTGTTGGCTTGTTGGTTTGTTGGTTTGTTCGTTTGTTCGTTTGTTGGCTTGTTGGTTTGTTTGTTTGTTGGTCTGTTGGTTTGTTGGTTTGTTGGTTTGTTGGTTTGTTGGTTTGTTGGTTTGTTGGTTTGTTGGTTTGTTGGTTTGTTGGTTTGTTGGTTTGTTGGTTTGTTGGTTTGTTGGTTTGTTGGTTTGTTGGTTTGTTGGTTTGTTGGTTTGTTGGTTTGTTGGTTTGTTGGTTTGTTGGTTTGTTGGTTTGTTGGTTTGTTGGCTTGTTGGTTTGTTGGTTTGTTGGTTTGTTGGTTTGTTGGTCTGTTGGTTTGTTGGTTTGTTGGTTTGTTGGTTTGTTGGTTTGTTGGTTTGTTGGCTTGTTGGTTTGTTGGTTTGTTGGTTTGTTGGTTTGCTGGTTTGTTGGTTTGTTGGTTTGTTGGTTTGTTGGTTTGTTGGTTTGTTGGTTTGTTGGTTTGCTGGTTTATTTGTTTGTTGGTTTGTTGATTTGTTGGTTTGTTGGTTTGGTCGTTTGTTGGTTTGTTCGTTTGTTTGCTTGTTGGATTGTTGGTTTTTTGGTTTGTTGGTTTGTTAGTTTGTTCGTTTGTTGGCTTGTTGATTTGTTGGTTTGTTGGCTTGTTGGTTTGTTGGTTTGTTGGTTTGTTAGTTTGTTGGTTTGTTGGTTTGTTGGTTTGTTGGTTTGTTGGTTTGTTGTTTTGTTGGTTTGTTGGTTTGTTGGTTTGTTGGTTTGTTGGTTCGTTGGTTACTTGGTTTGTTGGTTTGCTGGTTTGTTGGTTTGTTGGTTTGTTGGTTTGGTCGTTTGTTGGTTTTTTGGTTTGTTGGTGTGTTGGTTTGTTGGTTTGTTGGTTTGTTGGTTTGTTGGTTTGTTGGTTTGTTGGTTTGTTGGTTTGTTGGTTTGTTGGTTTGTTGGTTTGTTGGTGTGTTGGTTTGTTGGTTTGTTGGTTTGTTGGTTTGTTGGTTTGTTGGTTTGTTGGTTTGTTGGTTTGTTGGTTTGTTGGTTTGTTGGTTTGTTGGTTTGTTGGTTTGTTGGTTTGTTGGTTTGTTGGTTTGTTGGTTTGTTGGTTTGTATTTTTGTTGGTTTGTTGGTTTGCTGGGTTGTTGATTTGTTGGTTTTGTTGGTTTGTTGGTTTGTTGGTTTGTTGGTTTTTTCTTTTTGTTGGTTTGTTGGCTTGTTGGTTTGTTGGTTTGTTGGTTTGTTGGGTTGTTGGTTTGTTGGTTTGTTGGTTTGTTGGTTTGTTGGTTTGTTGGTTTGTTGGTTTGTTGGTTTGTTGGTTTGTTGGTTTGTTGGTTTGTTGGTTTGTTGGTTTGTTGGTTTGTTGTTTTGTTGGTTTGTTGGTTTGTTGGTTTGTTGGTTTGTTGGTTTGTTGGTTTGTTAGTTTGTTGGTTTGTTGGTTTGTTGGTTTGTTGGCTTGTTGGTTTGTTGGTTTGCTGATTTTTTTCGTTTCTTGGTTTTTTGGTTTGTTGGTTTGTTGGATTGTTGGTTTGTTGGATTGTTTGTTTCTTGGTTTCTTGGTTTGTTAGTTTGTTGGTTTGTTGGTTTGTTGGTTTGTTGGTTTGTTGGTTTGTTGGTTTGTTGGTTTGTTGGTTTGTTGGTTTGTTGATTTGTTGGTTTGTTGGTTTGTTGGTTTGTTGGTTTGTTGGTTTGTTGGTTTGTTGGTTTGTTGGTTAGTTGGTTTGTTGGTTTGTTTGTTTGTTGGTTTGTTGGTTTGTTGGTTTGTTGGTTTGTTGGTTTGTTGGTTTGTTGGTTTGTTGGTTTGTTGGTTTGTTGGTTTGTTGGTTTGTTGGTTTGTTCGTTTGTTGGTTTGTTGGTTTGTTGGTTTGTTGGTTTGTTGGTTTGTTGGTTTGTTGATTTGTTGGTTTGTTGGTTTGATGGTTTGTTGGTTTGTTGGTTTGTTGGTTTGTTCGTTTGTTGGTTTGTTGGTTTGTTGGTTTGTTGGTTTGTTGGTTTGTTGGTTTGTTGATTTGTTGGTTTGTTGGTTTGTTGGTTTGTTGGTTTGTTGGTTTGTTGGTTTGTTGGATTGTTTGTTTGTTAATTTTTTGGCTTGTTGGCTTGTTGGTTTGTTGGTTTGTTGGTTTGTTGGTTTGTTGGTTTGTTGTTTTGTTCGTTTGTTGGTTTGTTGGTTTGTTGGTTTGTTGGTTTGTTGGTTTGTTGGTTTGTTGGTTTGTTGGTTTGTTGGTTTGTTGGCTTGTTTGTTTGTTGGCTTGTTGGTTTGTTGGTTTGTTGGTTTGTTGGTTTGTTGGTTTGTTGGCTTGTTGGCTTGTTGGATTGTTGGTTTGTTGGTTTCTTGGTTTGTTGGTTTGTTGGTTTGTTGGTTTGTTGGTTTGTTGGCTTGTTTGTTTGTTGGCTTGTTGGTTTGTTAGTTTGTTGGTTTGTTGGTTTGTTGATTTGTTGGTTTGTTGGTTTGTTCGTTTGTTGGTTTGTTGGTTTGTTGGTTTGTTGGCTTGTTGGTTTGTTGGTTTGTTGGTTTGTTGGTTTGTTGGTTTGTTTGTTTGTTGGATTGTTTGTTTGTTAATTTTTTGGCTTGTTGGCTTGTTGGTTTGTTGGTTTGTTGGTTTGTTGGTTTGTTGGTTTGTTGTTTTGTTCGTTTGTTGGTTTGTTGGTTTGTTGGTTTGTTGGTTTGTTGGTTTGTTGGTTTGTTGGTTTGTTGGTTTGTTGGTTTGTTGGCTTGTTTGTTTGTTGGCTTGTTGGTTTGTTGGTTTGTTGGTTTGTTGGTTTGTTGGTTTGTTGGCTTGTTGGCTTGTTGGATTGTTGGTTTGTTGGTTTCTTGGTTTGTTGGTTTGTTGGTTTGTTGGTTTGTTGGTTTGTTGGTTTGTTGGTTTGTTGGTTTGTTGGTTTGTTAGTTTGTTGGTTTGTTGGCTTGTTGGTTTGTTGGTTTGTTGATTTTTTTCGTTTTTGGTTTTTTGGTTTGTTGGTTTGTTGGCTTGTTGGCTTGTTGGTTTGTTTGTTTGTTGGTTTGTTGGTTTGTTGGTTTGTTGGTTTGTTGGTTTGTTGGTTTGTGGTTTGTTGGTATGTTAGTTTGTTGGTTTGTTGGCTTGTTGGTTTATTCGTTTGTTGGTTTGTTGGTTTGTTGGTTTGTTGGCTTGTTGGTTTGTTGGTTTGTTGGTTTGTTGGTTTGTTGGTTTGTTAGTTTGTTGGTTTGTTGGTTTGTTGGTTTGTTGGTTTGTTGGTTTGTTGGTTTGTTGATTTGTTGGTTTGTTGGTTTGTTGGTTTGTTGGTCTGTTGGTTTGTTTGTTTGTTGGTTTGTGCGTTTGTTAACTTGTTCGTTTGTTGGCTTGTTAGCTTGTTGGTTTGTTAGTTTGTTGGTTTGTTGGTTTGTTGGTTTGTTGGTTTGTTGGTTTGTTGGTTTATTGGTTTGTTGGTTTGTTGGTTTGTTGGTTTGTTTGTTTGTTGGTTTGTTGGCTTGTTGGCTTGTCGGTTTGTTGGTTTGTTGGTTTGTTGGTTTGTTGGTTTGTTGGTTTGTTGGTTTGTTGGTTTGTTGGTTTGTTGGTTTGTTGGTTTGTTGGTTTGTTAGTTTGTTGGTTTGTTGGCTTGTTGGTTTGTTGGTTTGTTGATTTTTTTCGTTTTTGGTTTTTTGGTTTGTTGGTTTGTTGGCTTGTTGGCTTGTTGGATTGTTGGTTTGTTGGTTTCTTGGTTTGTTGGTTTGTTGGTTTGTTGGTTTGTTGGTTTGTTGGTTTGTTGGTTTTTCGGTTTGTTGGTTTGTTGGTTTGTTGGTTTGTTGGTTTGTTGGTTTGTTGGTTTGTTGGTTTGTTGGTTTGTTGGTTTGTTGGTTTGTTGCTTTGTTGGTTTGTTGGTTTGTTGGTTTGTTGGTTTGTTGGTTTGTTGGTTTGTTGGTTTGTTGGTTTGTTTGTTTGTTGGCTTGTTGGTTTGTTGGTTTGTTGGTTTGTTGGTTTGTTGGTTTGTTGGTTTGTTGGGTTGTTGGTTTGTTGGCATGTTGGTTTGTTGGTTTGTTAGTTTGTTGGTTTGTTGGTTTGCTGGTTTGTTGGCTTGTTGGTTTATTGGTTTATTGATTTTTTTAGTTTTTGGTTTTTTGGTTTGTTGGTTTGTTGGCTTGTTGGCTTGTTGGATTGTTGGTTTGTTGGTTTCTTGGTTTGTTGGTTTGTTGGTTTCTTTGTTTGTTGGTTTGTTGGTTTGTTGGTTTGTTGGTTTGTTGGTTTGTTGGTTTTTTGGTTTGTTGGTTTGTTGGTTTGTTGGTTTGTTGGTTTGTTGGTTTGTTGGTTTGTTGGTTTGTTGGTTTGTTGGCTTGTTGGTTTGTTGGTTTGTTCGTTTGTTGGCTTGTTGGTTTGTTGGTTTGTTGGTTTGTTGGTTTGTTGGTTTGTTGGGTTGTTGGTTTGTTGGCATGTTGGCTTGTTGGTTTGTTGGTTTGATGGTTTGTTGGTTTGTTGGTTTGTTGGTTTGTTGGTTTGTTGGTTTGTTGGTTTGTTGGTTTGTTGGTTTGTTGGTTTGTTGGTTTTTTGTTTTGTTGGTTTGTTGGTTTGTTGGTTTGTTGGTTTGTTGGTTTGTTGGTTTGTTTGTTTGTTGGTTTGTTGGTTTGTTCGTTTGTTGGCTTGTGGGTTTGTTGGCTTGTTGGCTTGTTGGTTTGTTCGGTTTTTGGTTTGTTGGCTTCTTGGTTTGTTGGTTGGTTGGTTTGTTGGTTTGTTGGTTTGTTGGTTTGTTTGTTTGTTTGTTTGTTGGTTTGTTCGTTTGTTGGTTTGTTGGTTTGTTGGTTTGTTGGTTTGTTGGTTTGTTGGTTTGTTGGTTTGTTGGTTTGTTGGTTTGTTGGTTTGTTGGTTTGTTGGTTTGTTGGTTTGTTGGTTTGTTGGTTTGTTGGTTTGTTGGTTTGTTGGTTTGTTGGTTTGTTGGTTTGTTGGTTTGTTGGTTTGTTGGTTTGTTGGTTTGTTGGTTTGTTGGCTTGTTGGTTTGTTGGTTTGTTGATTTTTTTCGTTTTTGGTTTTTTGGTTTGTTGGTTTGTTGGCTTGTTGGCTTGTTGGATTGTTGGTTTGTTGGTTTCTTGGTTTGTTGGTTTGTTGGTTTCTTCGTTTGTTGGTTTGTTGGTTTGTTGGTTTGTTGGTTTGTTGGTTTGTTGGTTTGTTGGTTTGTTGGTTTGTTGGTTTGTTGGTTTGTTGGTTTGTTGGTTTGTTGGTTTGTTGGTTTGTTGGTTTGTTGGTTTGTTGGTTTGTTGGTTTGTTGGTTTGTTGGTTTGTTGGTTTGTTGGTTTGTTGGTTTGTTGGTTTGTTGGTTTGTTGGTTTGTTGGCTTGTTGGTTTGTTGGCTTGTTGGTTTGTTGGTTTGTTGGTTTGTTGGTTTGTTGGTTTGTTGGTTTGTTGGTTTGTTGGGTTGTTGGTTTGTTGGCATGTTGGCTTGTTGGTTTGTTGGTTTGTTTGTTTGTTGGTTTGTTGGTTTGTTGGTTTGTTGGTTTATTGTTTTGTTGGTTTGTTGGTTTGTTGGTTTGTTGGTTTGTTGGTTTGTTGGTTTGTTGGTTTGTTTGTTTGTTCGTTTGTTCGTTTGTTGGCTTGTTGGTTTGTTGGCTAGTTGGCTTGTTGGTTTGTTCGGTTTTTGGTTTGTTGGCTTCTTGGTTTGTTGGTTGGTTGGTTTGTTGGTTTGTTGGTTTGTTGGTTTGTTTGTTTGTTTGTTTGTTGGTTTGTTCGTTTGTTGGCTTGTTGGTTTGTTGGCTTGTTGGCTGGTTGGTTTGTTGGTTTGTTCGTTTGTTGGTTTGTTTGTTTGTTGTTTCTTCGTTTGTTGGCTTGTCCGTTTGTTGGTTTGTTGGTTTGTTGGTCTGTTGGTTTGTTTGTTTGTTGGTTTGTGCGTTTGTTAACTTGTTCGTTTGTTGGCTTGTTAGCTTGTTGGTTTGTTAGTTTGTTGGTTTGTTGGTTTGTTGGTTTGTTGGTTTGTTGGTTTGTTGGTTTATTGGTTTGTTGGTTTGTTGGTTTGTTGGTTTGTTTGTTTGTTGGTTTGTTCGTTTGTTGGCTTGTTGGTTTGTTGGCTTGTTGGCTTGTCGGTTTGTTGGTTTGTTGGTTTGTTGGTTTGTTGGTTTGTTGGTTTGTTGGTTTGTTGGTTTGTTGGTTTGTTGGTTTGTTGGTTTGTTGGTTTGTTGGTTTGTTGGTTTGTTGGTTTGTTGGTTTGTCGGTTTGTAGGTTTGTTAGTTTGTTGGTTTGTTGGTTTGCTGGTTTGTTGGCTTGTTGGTTTGTTGGTTTATTGATTTTTTTCGTTTCTTGGTTTTTTGGTTTGTTGGTTTGTTGGCTTGTTAGTTTGTTGGATTGTTGGTTTCTTGGTTTGTTGGTTTGTTGGTTTGTTGGTTTGTTGGTTTGTTGGTTTGTTGGTTTGTTGGTTTGTTGGTTTGTTGGTTTGTTGGTTTGTTGGTTTGTTGGTTTGTTGGTTTGTTGGTTTGTTAGTTTGTTGGTTTGTTGATTTGTTGGTTTGTTGGATTGTTGGTTTGTTGGTTTGTTGGTTTGTTGGTTTGTTGGTTTGTTGGTTTGTTGGTTTGTTGGTTTGTTGGTTTGTTGGTTTGTTGGTTTGTTGGTTTGTTGGTTTGCTGGTTTGTTGGTTTGTTGGTTTGTTGGTTTGTTGGTTTGTTGGCTTGTTGGTTTGTTGGTTTGTTGATTTTTTTCGTTTTTCGTTTTTTGGTTTGTTGGTTTGTTGGCTTGTTGGCTTGTTGGATTGTTGGTTTGTTGGTTTCTTGGTTTGTTGGGTTGTTGGTTTTTTCCTTTGTTGGTTTGTTGGTTTGTTGGTTTATTGGTTTGTTGGTTTGTTGGTTTGTTGGTTTGTTGGTTTATTGTTTTGTTGGTTTGTTGGTTTGTTGGTTTGTTGGTTTGTTGGTTTGTTGGTTGGTTGGTTTGTGGTTTGTTGGTATGTTAGTTTGTTAGTTTGTTGGCTTGTTGGTTTATTCGTTTGTTGGTTTGTTGGTTTGTTAGTTTGTTGGCTTGTTGGTTTATTGGCTTGTTGGTTTGTTGGTTTGTTGGTTTGTTGGTTTGTTAGTTTGTTAGTTTGTTGGTTTGTTGGTTTGTTGGTTTGTTGGTTTGTTGGTTTGTTGGTTTGTTGGTTTGTTGGTTTATTGGTTTGTTGGTTTGTTGGTTTTTTGGTTTGTTGGTTTGTTGGTTTGTTGGTTAGTTAGTTTGTTGGTTTGTTGGTTTGTTGATTTGTAGGTTTGTTGGTTTGTTGGTTTTTTGGTTTGTTGGTTTGTTGGTTTGTTGGTTTGTTGGCTTGTTGGTTTGTTGGTTTGTTGGTTTGTTGGCTTGTTGGTTTGTTGGCTTGTTGGTTTGTTGGTTTGTTGGTTTGTTGGTTTGTTGGTTTGTTGGTTTGTTGGGTTGTTGGTTTGTTGGCATGTTGGTTTGTTGGTTTGTTAGTTTGTTGGTTTGTTGGTTTGCTGGTTTGTTGGCTTGTTGGTTTGTTGGTTTATTGATTTTTTTCGTTTTTGGTTTTTTGGTTTGTTGGTTTGTTGGCTTGTTGGCTTGTTGGATTGTTGGTTTGTTGGTTTCTTGGTTTATTGGTTTGTTGGTTTCTTCGTTTGTTGGTTTGTTGGTTTGTTGGTTTGTTGGTTTGTTGGTTTGTTGGTTTGTTGGTTTGTTGGTTTGTTGGTTTGTTGGTTTGTTGGTTTGTTGGTTTGTTGGTTTGTTGGTTTGTTGGTTTGTTGGTTTGTTGGCTTGTTGGTTTGTTGGCTTGTTCGTTTGTTGGCTTGTTGGTTTGTTGGTTTGTTGGTTTGTTGGGTTGTTGGTTTGTTGGCATGTTGGCTTGTTGGTTTGTTGGTTTGATGGTTTGTTGGTTTGTTGGCTTGTTGGATTGTTCGGTTTTTGGTTTGTTGGCTTCTTGGTTTGTTGGTTGGTTGGTTTGTTTGTTTGTTTGTTTGTTGGTTTGTTCGTTTGTTGGCTTGTTGGTTTGTTGGCTTGTTGGCTTGTTGGATTTTTGGTTTGTTGGTTTGTTGGTTTATTGGTTTGTTGGTTTGTTGGTTTGTTGGTTTGTTGGTTTGTTGGTTTGTTGGTTTGTTGGTTTGTTGGTTTGTTGGTTTGTTGGTTTGTTGGTTTGTTGGTTTGTTGGTTTGTTGGTTTGTTGGTTTGTTGGTTTGTTGGTTTGTTGGTTTGTTGGTTTGTTGGTTTGTTGGTTTGTTGGTTTGTTAGTTTGTTGGTTTGTTGGCTTGTTGGTTTGTTGGTTTGTTGATTTTTTCGTTTTTGGTTTTTTGGTTTGTTGGTTTGTTTGCTTGTTGGCTTGTTGGATTGTTGGTTTGTTGGTTTCTTGGTTTGTTGGTTTGTTGGTTTCTTCGTTTGTTGGTTTGTTGGTTTGTTGGTTTGTTGGTTTTTCGGTTTGTTGGTTTGTTGGTTTGTTGGTTTGTTGGTTTGTTGGTTTGTTGGTTTGTTAATTTGTTGCTTTGTTGGTTTGTTGGTTTGTTGGTTTGTTGGTTTGTTGGTTTGTTGGTTTGTTGGTTTGTTGGCTTGTTGGTTTGTTGGTTTGTTGGTTTGTTGGTTTGTTGGTTTGTTGGTTTGTTGGTTTGTTGGGTTGTTGGTTTGTTGGCATGTTGGTTTGTTGGTTTGTTAGTTTATTGGTTTGTTGGTTTGCTGGTTTGTTGGCTTGTTGGTTTGTTGGTTTATTGATTTTTTTCGTTTTTGGTTTTTTGGTTTGTTGGTTTGTTGGCTTGTTGGCTTGTTGGATTGTTGGCTTGTTGGATTGTTGGTTTGTTGGTTTCTTGGTTTGTTGGTTTGTTGGTTTCTTCGTTTGTTGGTTTGTTGGTTTGTTGGTTTGTTGGTTTGTTGGTTTGTTGGTTTGTTGGTTTGTTGGTTTGTTGGTTTGTTGGTTTGTTGGTTTGTTGGCTTGTTGGTTTGTTGGCTTGTTCGTTTGTTGGCTTGTTGGTTTGTTGGTTTGTTGGTTTGTTGGTTTGTTGGGTTGTTGGTTTGTTGGCATGTTGGCTTGTTGGTTTGTTGGTTTGATGGTTTGTTGGTTTGTTGGTTTGTTGGTTTGTTGGTTTGTTGGTTTGTTGGTTTGTTGGTTTGTTGGTTTGTTGGTTTATTGTTTTGTTGGTTTGTTGGTTTGTTGGTTTGTTGGTTTGTTGGTTTGTTGGTTTGTTTGTTTGTTGGTTTGTTGGTTTGTTCGTTTGTTGGCTTGTGGGTTTGTTGGCTTGTTGGCTTGTTGGTTTGTTCGGTTTTTGGTTTGTTGGCTTCTTGGTTTGTTGGTTGGTTGGTTTGTTGGTTTGTTGGTTTGTTGGTTTGTTTGTTTGTTTGTTTGTTTGTTGGTTTGTTCGTTTGTTGGCTTGTTGGTTTGTTGGCTTGTTGGCTTGTTGGATTTTTGGTTTGTTGGTTTGTTGGTTTGTTGGTTTGTTGGTTTGTTGGTTTGTTGGTTTGTTGGTTTGTTGGTTTGTTGGTTTGTTGGTTTGTTGGTTTGTTGGTTTGTTGGTTTGTTGGTTTGTTGGTTTGTTGGTTTGTTGGTTTGTTGGTTTGTTGGTTTGTTGGTTTGTTGGTTTGTTGGTTTGTTGGTTTGTTGGCTTGTTGGTTTGTTGGTTTGTTGATTTTTTTCGTTTTTAGTTTTTTGGTTTGTTGGCTTGTTGGATTGTTGGTTTGTTGGTTTCTTGGTTTGTTGGTTTGTTGGTTTCTTCGTTTGTTGGTTTGTTGGTTTGTTGGTTTGTTGGTTTGTTGGTTTGTTGGTTTGTTGGTTTGTTGGTTTGTTGGTTTGTTGGTTTGTTGGTTTGTTGGTTTGTTGGTTTGTTGGTTTGTTGGTTTGTTGGTTTGTTGGTTTGTTGGTTTGTTAGTTTGTTGGTTTGTTGGTTTGTTGGTTTGTTGGCTTGTTGGTTTGTTGGCTTGTTGGTTTGTTGGTTTGTTGGTTTGTTGGTTTGTTGGTTTGTTGGTTTGTTGGTTTGTTGGGTTGTTGGTTTGTTGGCATGTTGGCTTGTTGGTTTGTTGGTTTGTTTGTTTGTTGGTTTGTTGGTTTGTTGGTTTGTTGGTTTATTGTTTTGTTGGTTTGTTGGTTTGTTGGTTTCTTGGTTTGTTGGTTTGTTGGTTTGTTGGTTTGTTTGTTTGTTGGTTCGTTCGTTTGTTGGCTTGTTGGTTTGTTGGCTAGTTGGCTTGTTGGTTTGTTCGGTTTTTGGTTTGTTGGCTTCTTGGTTTGTTGGTTGGTTGGTTTGTTTGTTTGTTGGTTTGTTGGTTTGTTTGTTTGTTTGTTTGTTGGTTTGTTCGTTTGTTGGCTTGTTGGTTTGTTGGCTTGTTGGCTGGTTGGTTTGTTGGTTTGTTCGTTTGTTGGTTTGTTTGTTTGTTGTTTCTTCGTTTGTTGGCTTTTCGGTTTGTTGGTTTGTTGGTTTGTTGGTTTTTTTTTTGTTGGTTTGTGCGTTTGTTAACTTGTTCGTTTGTTGGCTTGTTAGCTTGTTGGTTTGTTAGTTTGTTGATTTGTTGGTTTGTTGGTTTGTTGGTTTGTTGGTTTGTTGGTTTGTTGGTTTGTTGGTTTGTTGGTTTGTTTGTTTGTTGGTTTGTTCGTTTGTTGGCTTGTTGGTTTGTTGGCTTGTTGGCTTGTCGGTTTGTTGGTTTGTTGGTTTGTTGGTTTGTTGGTTTGTTGGTTTGTTGGTTTGTTGGTTTGTTGGTTTGTTGGTTTGTTGGTTTGTTGGTTTGTTGGTTTGTTGGTTTGTTGGTATGTTGGTTTGTCGGCTTGTAGGTTTGTTAGTTTGTTGGTTTGTTGGTTTGCTGGTTTGTTGTCTTGTTGGTTTGTTGGTTTATTGATTTTTTTCGTTTCTTGGTTTTTTGGTTTGTTGGTTTGTTGGCTTGTTGGTTTGTTGGATTGTTGGTTTCTTGGTTTCTTGGTTTGTTGGTTTGTTGGTTTGTTGGTTTGTTGGTTTGTTGGTTTGTTGGTTTGTTGGTTTGTTGGTTTGATGGTTTGTTGGTTTGTTGGTTTGTTGGTTTGTTGGTTTGTTGGTTTGTTGGTTTGTTGGTTTGTTGGTTTGTTAGTTTGTTGGTTTGTTGATTTGTTGGTTTGTTGGATTGTTGGTTTGTTGGTTTGTTGGTTTGTTGGTTTGTTGGTTTGTTGGTTTGTTGGTTTGTTGGTTTGTTGGTTTGTTGGTTTGTTGGTTTGTTGGTTTGTTGGTTTGCTGGTTTGTTGGTTTGTTGGTTTGTTGGTTTGTTGGTTTGTTGGCTTGTTGGTTTGTTGGTTTGTTGATTTTTTTCGTTTTTCGTTTTTTGGTTTGTTGGTTTGTTGGCTTGTTGGCTTGTTGGATTGTTGGTTTGTTGGTTTCTTGGTTTGTTGGTTTGTTGGTTTTTTCCTTTGTTGGTTTGTTGGTTTGTTGGTTTGTTGGTTTATTGGTTTGTTGGTTTGTTGGTTTGTTGGTTTGTTGGTTTATTGTTTTGTTGGTTTGTTGGTTTGTTGGTTTGTTGGTTTGTTGGTTTGTTGGTTTGTTGGTTGGTTGGTTTGTGGTTTGTTGGTATGTTAGTTTGTTGGTTTGTTGGCTTGTTGGTTTATTCGTTTGTTGGTTTGTTGGTTTGTTAGTTTGTTGGCTTGTTGGTTTGTTGGCTTGTTGGTTTGTTGGTTTGTTGGTTTGTTGGTTTGTTAGTTTGTTAGTTTGTTGGTTTGTTGGTTTGTTGGTTTGTTGGTTTGTTGGTTTGTTGGTTTGTTGGTTTATTGGTTTGTTGGTTTGTTGGTTTTTTGGTTTGTTGGTTTGTTGGTTTGTTGGTTAGTTAGTTTGTTGGTTTGTTGGTTTGTTGATTTGTAGGTTTGTTGGTTTGTTGGTTTTTTGGTTTGTTGGTTTGTTGGTTTGTTGGTTTGTTGGCTTGTTGGTTTGTTGGTTTGTTGGTTTGTTGGCTTGTTGGTTTGTTGGCTTGTTGGTTTGTTGGTTTGTTGGTTTGTTGGTTTGTTGGTTTGTTGGTTTGTTGGGTTGTTGGTTTGTTGGCATGTTGGTTTGTTGGTTTGTTAGTTTGTTGGTTTGTTGGTTTGCTGGTTTGTTGGCTTGTTGGTTTGTTGGTTTATTGATTTTTTTCGTTTTTGGTTTTTTGGTTTGTTGGTTTGTTGGCTTGTTGGCTTGTTGGATTGTTGGTTTGTTGGTTTCTTGGTTTGTTGGTTTGTTGATTTCTTCGTTTGTTGGTTTGTTGGTTTGTTGGTTTGTTGGTTTGTTGGTTTGTTGGTTTGTTGGTTTGTTGGTTTGTTGGTTTGTTGGTTTGTTGGTTTGTTGGTTTGTTGGTTTGTTGGTTTGTTGGTTTGTTGGTTTGTTGGCTTGTTGGTTTGTTGGCTTGTTCGTTTGTTGGCTTGTTGGTTTGTTGGTTTGTTGGTTTGTTGGTTTGTTGGGTTGTTGGTTTGTTGGCATGTTGGCTTGTTGGTTTGTTGGTTTGATGGTTTGTTGGTTTGTTGGTTTGTTGGTTTGTTGGTTTGTTGGTTTGTTGGTTTGTTGGTTTGTTGGTTTGTTGGTTTGTTGGTTTGTTGGTTTGTTGGTTTGTTGGTTTGTTGGTTTGTTGGTTTATTGTTTTGTTGGTTTGTTGGTTTGTTGGTTTGTTGGTTTGTTGGTTTGTTGGTTTGTTTGTTTGTTGGTTTGTTCGTTTGTTGGCTTGTGGGTTTGTTGGCTTGTTGGATTGTTCGGTTTTTGGTTTGTTGGCTTCTTGGTTTGTTGGTTGGTTGGTTTGTTGGTTTGTTGGTTTGTTGGTTTGTTTGTTTGTTTGTTTGTTTGTTTGTTGGTTTGTTCGTTTGTTGGCTTGTTGGTTTGTTGGCTTGTTGGCTTGTTGGATTTTTGGTTTGTTGGTTTGTTGGTTTGTTGGTTTGTTGGTTTGTTGGTTTGTTGGTTTGTTGGTTTGTTGGTTTGTTGGTTTGTTGGTTTGTTGGTTTGTTGGTTTGTTGGTTTGTTGGTTTGTTGGTTTGTTGGTTTGTTGGTTTGTTGGTTTGTTGGTTTGTTGGTTTGTTGGTTTGTTGGTTTGTTGGTTTGTTGGCTTGTTGGTTTGTTGGTTTGTTGATTTTTTTCGTTTTTGGTTTTTTGGTTTGTTGGTTTGTTGGCTTGTTGGCTTGTTGGATTGTTGGTTTGTTGGTTTCTTGATTTGTTGGTTTGTTGGTTTCTTCGTTTGTTGGTTTGTTGGTTTGTTGGTTTGTTGGTTTGTTGGTTTGTTGGTTTGTTGGTTTGTTGGTTTGTAGGTTTGTTGGTTTGTAGGTTTGTTGGTTTGTTGGTTTGTTGGTTTGTTGGTTTGTTGGTTTGTTGGTTTGTTGGTTTGTTGGTTTGTTGGTTTGTTGGTTTGTTGGTTTGTTGGCATGTTGGCTTGTTGGTTTGTTGGTTTGTTTGTTTGCTGGTTTGTTGGTTTGTTGGTTTGTTGGTTTATTGTTTTGTTGGTTTGTTGGTTTCTTGGTTTGTTGGTTTGTTGGTTTGTTGGTTTGTTTGTTTGTTGGTTTGTTCGTTTGTTGGCTTGTTTGTTTGTTGGCTAGTTGGCTTGTTGGTTTGTTCGGTTTTTGGTTTGTTGGCTTCTTGGTTTGTTGGTTGGTTGGTTTGTTGGTTTGTTAGTTTGTTGGTTTGTTTGTTTGTTTGTTTGTTGGTTTGTTCGTTTGTTGGCTTGTTGGTTTGTTGGCTTGTTGGCTGGTTGGTTTGTTGGTTTGTTCGTTTGTTGGTTTGTTTGTTTGTTGTTTCTTCGTTTGTTGGCTTGTCGGTTTGTTGGTTTGTTGGTTTGTTGGTTTGTTGGTTTGTTTGTTTGTTGGCTTGTGCGTTTGTTAACTTGTTCGTTTGTTGGCTTGTTAGCTTGTTGGTTTGTTGGTTTGTTGGTTTGTTGGTTTGTTGGTTTGTTGGTTTGTTGGTTTGTTGGTTTGTCGGTTTGTTGGTTTGTTGGTTTGTTGGTTTGTTGGTTTGTTGATTTTTTTCGTTTTTCGTTTTTTGGTTTGTTGGTTTGTTGGCTTGTTGGTTTGTTCGGTTTTTGGTTTGTTGGCTTCTTGGTTTGTTGGTTGGTTGGTTTGTTGGTTTGTTGGTTTGTTGGTTTGTTTGTTTGTTTGTTTGTTGGTTTGTTCGTTTGTTGGCTTGTTGGTTTGTTGGCTTGTTGGCTGGTTGGTTTGTTGGTTTGTTCGTTTGTTGGTTTGTTTGTTTGTTGTTTCTTCGTTTGTTGGCTTGTCGGTTTGTTGGTTTGTTGGTTTGTTGGTTTGTTTGTTTGTTGGCTTGTGCGTTTGTTAACTAGTTCGTTTGTTGGCTTGTTAGCTTGTTGGTTTGTTGGTTTGTTGGTTTGTTGGTTTGTTGGTTTGTTGGTTTGTTGGTTTGTTGGTTTGTTGGTTTGTTGGTTTGTTGGTTTGTTGGTTTGTTGGTTTGTTGGTTTGTTGGTTTCTTGGTTTGTTGATTTGTTGGTTTCTTCGTTTGTTGGTTTGTTGGTTTGTTGGTTTGTTGGTTTGTTGGTTTGTTGGTTTGTTGGTTTGTTGGTTTGTTGGTTTGTTGGTTTGTTGGTTTGTTGGTTTGTTGGTTTGTTGGTTTGTTGGTTTGTTGGTTTGTTGGTTTGTTGGCTTGTTGGTTTGTTGGCTTGTTCGTTTGTTGGCTTGTTGGTTTGTTGGTTTGTTGGTTTGTTGGTTTGTTGGGTTGTTGGTTTGTTGGCATGTTGGCTTGTTGGTTTGTTGGTTTGATGGTTTGTTGGTTTGTTGGTTTGTTGGTTTGTTGGTTTGTTGGTTTGTTGGTTTGTTGGTTTGTTGGTTTGTTGGTTTGTTGGTTTGTTGGTTTATTGTTTTGTTGGTTTGTTGGTTTGTTGGTTTGTTGGTTTGTTGGTTTGTTGGTTTGTTTGTTTGTTTGTTTGTTCGTTTGTTGGCTTGTGGGTTTGTTGGCTTGTTGGATTGTTCGGTTTTTGGTTTGTTGGCTTCTTGGTTTGTTGGTTGGTTGGTTTGTTGGTTTGTTGGTTTGTTGGTTTGTTTGTTTGTTTGTTTGTTGGTTTGTTCGTTTGTTGGCTTGTTGGTTTGTTGGCTTGTTGGCTTGTTGGATTTTTGGTTTGTTGGTTTGTTGGTTTGTTGGTTTGTTGGTTTGTTGGTTTGTTGGTTTGTTGGTTTGTTGGTTTGTTGGTTTGTTGGTTTGTTGGTTTGTTGGTTTGTTGGTTTGTTGGTTTGTTGGTTTGTTGGTTTGTTGGTTTGTTGGTTTGTTGGTTTGTTGGTTTGTTGGTTTGTTGGTTTGTTGGTTTGTTGGTTTGTTGGTTTGTTGGTTTGTTGGTTTGTTGGCTTGTTGGTTTGTTGGTTTGTTGATTTTTTTCGTTTTTGGTTTTTTGGTTTGTTGGTTTGTTGGCTTGTTGGCTTGTTGGATTGTTGGTTTGTTGGTTTCTTGATTTGTTGGTTTGTTGGTTTCTTCGTTTGTTGGTTTGTTGGTTTGTTGGTTTGTTGGTTTGTTGGTTTGTTGGTTTGTTGGTTTGTTGGTTTGTAGGTTTGTTGGTTTGTTGGTTTGTTGGTTTGTTGGTTTGTTGGTTTGTTGGTTTGTTGGTTTGTTGGTTTGTTGGTTTGTTGGTTTGTTGGTTTATTGGTTTGTTGGCATGTTGGCTTGTTGGTTTGTTGGTTTGTTTGTTTGTTGGTTTGTTGGTTTGTTGGTTTGTTGGTTTATTGTTTTGTTGGTTTGTTGGTTTGTTGGTTTCTTGGTTTGTTGGTTTCTTGGTTTGTTGGTTTGTTTGTTTGTTGGTTTGTTCGTTTGTTGGCTTGTTTGTTTGTTGGCTAGTTGGCTTGTTGGTTTGTTCGGTTTTTGGTTTGTTGGCTTCTTGGTTTGTTGGTTGGTTGGTTTGTTGGTTTGTTGGTTTGTTGGTTTGTTGGTTTGTTTGTTTGTTTGTTTGTTGGTTTGTTCGTTTGTTGGCTTGTTGGTTTGTTGGCTTGTTGGCTGGTTGGTTTGTTGGTTTGTTCGTTTGTTGGTTTGTTTGTTTGTTGTTTCTTCGTTTGTTGGCTTGTCGGTTTGTTGGTTTGTTGGTTTGTTGGTTTGTTGGTTTGTTTGTTTGTTGGCTTGTGCGTTTGTTAACTTGTTCGTTTGTTGGCTTGTTAGCTTGTTGGTTTGTTGGTTTGTTGGTTTGTTGGTTTGTTGGTTTGTTGGTTTGTTGGTTTGTTGGTTTGTTGGTTTGTTGGTTTGTTGGTTTGTTGGTTTGTTGGTTTGTTGGTGTGTTGGTTTGTTTGTTTGTTGGTTTGTTCGTTTGTTGGCTTGTTGGTTTGTTGGCTTGTTGGCTTGTCGGTTTGTTGGTTTGTTGGTTTGTAGGTTTGTTGGTTTGTTGGTTTGTTGGTTTGTTGGTTTGTTGGTTTGTTGGTTTGTTGGTTTGTTGGTTTGTTGGTTTGTTGGTTTGTTGGTTTGTTGGTTTGTCGGTTTGTAGGTTTGTTAGTTTGTTGGTTTGTTGGTTTGCTGGTTTCTTGGCTTTTTGATTTGTTGGTTTATTGATTTTTTTCGTTTCTTGGTTTTTTGGTTTGTTGGTTTGTTGGCTTGTTGGTTTGTTGGATTGTTGGTTTCTTGGTTTCTTGGTTTCTTGGTTTCTTGGTTTCTTGGTTTGTTGGTTTGTTGGTTTGTTGGTTTGTTGGTTTGTTGGTTTGTTGGTTTGTTGGTTTGTTGGTTTGTTGGTTTGTTGGTTTGTTGGTTTGTTGGTTTGTTGGTTTGTTGGTTTGTTGGTTTGTTAGTTTGTTGGTTTGTTGATTTGTTGGTTTGTTGGATTGTTGGTTTGTTGGTTTGTTGGTTTGTTGGTTTGTTGGTTTGTTGGTTTGTTGGTTTGTTGGTTTGTTGGTTTGTTGGTTTGTTGGTTTATTGTTTTGTTGGTTTGTTGGTTTGTTGGTTTCTTGGTTTGTTGGTTTGTTGGTTTGTTGGTTTGTTTGTTTGTTGGTTTGTTCGTTTGTTGGCTTGTTTGTTTGTTGGCTAGTTGGCTTGTTGGTTTGTTCGGTTTTTGGTTTGTTGGCTTCTTGGTTTGTTGGTTGGTTGGTTTGTTGGTTTGTTGGTTTGTTGGTTTGTTTGTTTGTTTGTTTGTTGGTTTGTTCGTTTGTTGGCTTGTTGGTTTGTTGGCTTGTTGGCTGGTTGGTTTGTTGGTTTGTTCGTTTGTTGGTTTGTTTGTTTGTTGTTTCTTCGTTTGTTGGCTTGTCGGTTTGTTGGTTTGTTGGTTTGTTGGTTTGTTGGTTTGTTTGTTTGTTGGCTTGTGCGTTTGTTAACTTGTTCGTTTGTTGGCTTGTTAGCTTGTTGGTTTGTTGGTTTGTTGGTTTGTTGGTTTGTTGGTTCGTTGGTTTGTTGGTTTGTTGGTTTGTTGGTTTGTTGGTTTGTTGGTTTGTTGGTTTGTTGGTTTGTTGGTTTGTTTGTTTGTTGGTTTGTTCGTTTGTTGGCTTGTTGGTTTGTTGGCTTGTTGGCTTGTCGGTTTGTTGGTTTGTTGGTTTGTAGGTTTGTTGGTTTGTTGGTTTGTTGGTTTGTTGGTTTGTTGGTTTGTTGGTTTGTTTGTTTGTTGGTTTGTTGGTTTGTTGGTTTGTCGGTTTGTAGGTTTGTTAGTTTGTTGGTTTGTTGGTTTGCTGGTTTGTTGGCTTTTTGATTTGTTGGTTTTTTGATTTTTTTCGTTTCTTGGTTTTTTGGTTTGTTGGTTTGTTGGCTTGTTGGTTTGTTGGATTGTTGGTTTCTTGGTTTCTTGGTTTCTTGGTTTGTTGGTTTGTTGGTTTGTTGGTTTGTTGGTTTGTTGGTTTGTTGGTTTGTTGGTTTGTTGGTTTGTTGGTTTGTTGGTTTGTTGGTTTGTTGGTTTGTTGGTTTGTTGGTTTGTTGGTTTGTTGGTTTGTTGGTTTGTTGGTTTGTTGGTTTGTTGGTTTGTTAGTTTGTTGGTTTGTTGATTTGTTGGTTTGTTGGTTTGTTGGTTTGTTGGTTTGTTGGTTTGTTGGTTTGTTGGTTTGCTGGTTTGTTGGTTTGTTGGTTTGTTGGTTTGTTGGTTTGTTGGTTTGTTGGGTTGTTGGTTTGTTGGTTTGTTGATTTTTTTCGTTTTTCGTTTTTTGGTTTGTTGGTTTGTTGGCTTGTTGGCTTGTTGGATTGTTGGTTTGTTGGTTTCTTGGTTTGTTGGTTTGTTGGTTTGTTGGTTTGTTGGTTTATTGGTTTGTTGGTTTGTTGGTTTGTTGGTTTGTTGGTTTGTTGGTTTGTTGGTTTGTTGGTTTGTTGGTTTGTTGGTTTGTTGGCTTGTTGGCTTGTCGGTTTGTTGGCTTGTTGGTTTGCTAGTTTGTTGGTTTGTTGGTTTGTTTGTTTGTTGGGTTGTTGGTTTGTTGGCATGTTGGCTTGTTGGTTTGTTGGGTTGTTGGTTTGTTGGTTTGTTGGTTTGTTGGTTTGTTGGTTTGTTGGTTTGTTGGTTTGTTGGTTTGTTGGTTTGTTGGTTTGTTGGTTTGTTGGTTTATTGTTTTGTTGGTTTGTTGGTTTGTTGGTTTGTTGGTTTGTTGGTTTGTTGGTTTGTTGGTTGGTTGGTTTGTGGTTTGTTGGTATGTTAGTTTGTTGGTTTGTTGGCTTGTTGGTTTATTCGTTTGTTGGTTTGTTGGTTTGTTAGTTTGTTGGCTTGTTGGTTTGTTGGTTTGTTGGTTTGTTGGTTTGTTGGTTTGTTGGTTTGTTAGTTTGTTAGTTTGTTGGTTTGTTGGTTTGTTGGTTTGTTGGTTTGTTGGTTTGTTGGTTTATTGGTTTGTTGGTTTGTTGGTTTTTTGTTTTGTTGGTTTGTTGGTTTGTTGGTTAGTTAGTTTGTTGGTTTGTTGGTTTGTTGATTTGTAGGTTTGTTGGTTTGTTGGTTTTTTGGTTTGTTGGTTTGTTGGTTTGTTGGTTTGTTGGCTTGTTGGTTTGTTGGTTTGTTGGTTTGTTGGTTTGTTTGTTTGTTGGTTTGTTCGTTTGTTGGTTTTTTGGTTTTTTGGCTTATTGGTTTGTTGGTTTGTTGGTTTGTTGGTTTGTTGGTTTGTTGGTTTGTTGGTTTGTTGGTTTGTTGGTTTGTTGGTTTGTTGGTTTGTTGGTTTGTTGGTTTGTTGGTTTGTTGGTTTGTTAGTTTGTTGGTTTGTTGATTTGTTGGTTTGTTGGATTGTTGGTTTGTTGGTTTGTTGGTTTGTTGGTTTGTTGGTTTGTTGGTTTGTTGGTTTGTTGGTTTGTTGGTTTGTTGGTTTGTTGGTTTGTTGGTTTGTTGGTTTGCTGGTTTGTTTTGTTTG